>NDXB01006413.1:51287-71202 GCA_002631895.1 Agapornis roseicollis | reverse complement strand
TCCCCATTATGTGCAATTAACCTTCAAAAAAAAAAAAAAAAAAAAGGAAAAGACTGCAATTAATCTCAAATATAACTATTTCAAATGTATTGTTTGACATACCATTAACATTTTAATTTATGGTAACTTTAATCACAGGTGCTCTCAGGCCACGCAAACCCAAAAGTGACTAGAAAAAGAAATAGCTGCCTCTTCTGCAGCCCTATATAACCATTTCATTACAATACCCAGAGACAAGAATCCTGCAGTGAAGTTACTAAAAAATAAAATGAAAATACTGTTTTAATCAAAAAGTTTGAAGTTTAACATTTTTAAATCATGAACATTTTAGAGGACATTCTTAAATCTGAAGACTCATAAAAGCCTGCATCAATCTAAGTAAGAAAGTGGTACATTCTCTTTCAAAACCAACACTGAGAACCTAAATCCCTGATAATAAAATAAGCCTTTATATACCTTTTATTGTGTTTTGTGCACCAAAGCTGCAAGTCAAACTTCGAGTCTGCAGGATGCCTTTATTACACTTATAATGTATTTACTTCCAAAATTCTTCTATTTTGAAAAGCAGGTAAGTGTTTACCTCATACAAAGTATACACTCAATCACACAAAGGTTTCTAAAGCAGCCTCTCATTGATGTGTGCACCCTGCAGGCTGTGTGTTATACAGCTAATTTGTGAAACAGAGTCTTTCTGCTATGCCAAATAAAAAGGTGCTGAAGTCCACTGATAAAATGAATCTGGTCCAGGAAAGTTCCCTGTCAATCAAACTGCTGATAAATTTCAAACAACCCTCAACTGTCATGTCTTTAAAAGGCTTACTATTTACAATCCAGAATGTAGAAGCTGATTGTTTGTTTGGTAAACAATAGCAAACCCTCATTCATTTTCTTCTATCTGAAATACAAACAACTTTATTCAACACCCCTGGCCTCTGGATGATAGATTTACTGCCAGGTATTTCAGAACCACACAGGGATACCTTCAGATCCAACCTCAAGATTCTTATCTATAATTCTCATCTATGTGGAATAAGTGACAAAGCAGTAACACTCTACTTCCCTTCTTGGGAAAGGAAGCTGTTCTAATCTGGGCTTCAAGTAAGTATTTGATACAGTGCCAATTCAAAAGAAGAGTATGTGAATTTTTAGAAGAACCCAGGCGAGACAAGAGTCTCTTTAGTTTGTTTTTACAAGGAAAAATATTGATAAAAATAAATCATCTGACAGGAGGGATTTCACAAAAGAAGTTTCTCCAAAACTTTCCAGGGTAATCAGGCGTTTCCCCTCATGACTTCTGACGAAAAGCTGCACATGCCAACTGTTACTTGATGACAAAGCTAGAAAACAATCAATGGCAGGGGAAGATGGGAATCTAACATCAAGCAAGCAGACAGACTTTCAGGGTAAAAGAAATAAGACTAAACTTAAAAAATGCCAAGTAACACTGTGTACTAGAAGCCAACACTGAAGAAAGCACGTATGCCATATTACCCCAATTTAAGTGGCAACTTGTGTTTACAGTAGCCACCAAGGGACTAGACACAGGATATTTACTGATGAACAGCCTGTACTCAGTAGTATGTCCACCATGCTGGGAAGTTTCTAAAGATGAGACAATATAAATTCTCAGCAGCCAACAGGAGAGAAAGCTATTTTTCTTCCTTCTCCTTAATTAAAATAACAGCTGCCGTTTTAATTTGCTGATAGATTGTATGTTCTTATTTTTCCTCATGGTCAGATATTAATAAGTGATTCAGCTTGAAATTTCCCTCTTAGGACAAAAAGATTCATATTCTAGTTTATCTATTGCTTGGCACTGTATAAGTGCCCTTTAGCACAGAAAACATATTAGTAGCCTTTACATTATATTTTCATAGAAAACATAAATCATTGTTATGTTACTGGTTTTGGTTGTGATAGTCTGCTTTTACTTGAAGATACTTTTGCTGTACCCAAAGAACACTAGCAAACAGTAAAATAATCATAGCTTCTTTCAGAAAAAATAAGAATCAATGTTTTCTCTAGCCAAGGAAGCAATTTGTTCCTTCTTAAAGGCTATCACCAAGCATTTAAGTCTAACACTCTCATTCTAAGCACCATCAGCCTATACTTTCTCTGACTCTTCTGTGATTAAAAGGGGCCTGGAAAGGCTTCTTTTTATTTTAAGCCACAATTTAAGTGCCTTGAACTGACCCCTTTTTTAACCTCATTTGGAGAGTTACTAGATAGTCAACAAATCCAAAACCAGTACCTTATTATTTAACAAACACTAGTGCAGAATGACTTAAACCATCCTAGATTCAATTACTTCAACTGAAACATTTGGTTTTGTCTTTAAAGCAATACTAACATTTTGATGACTGTTTGCACAAAGTTTGATTTCTAAGCACTGTTCTCTACTTTGGAACATTCCTAGACAAGTTTATGTTTCTCCTACCAAGTAGCTTTTCCTGCTAGTTGGTTCCAGTTAAACCAACAGATGTCTGATACAAGCTGCACAACACTACCAAATTATTAGGCTTCAAGTTTCATTGACGGAATAGGCCCAGAACTGAAGGCAATTTAGAGGCACTGCCCAGAGGTGGGAAGCTGGAACATCTGCCTCTTTTTGCCCTGCCACACAGGTAACTTGGCATCTTCACAGGCTGGAAGGACAACTGTGGAACACAGTATCTTAAATCACTCCGTTGTTGCAAGCATCTGAGGCTTGTGTGCAGGCAACTTGACAGAGAAAGAGAAAACCAACTAAAAGCCAAACCCCACCGTCACCAAACAGCTAGTTTGACTGCACAAACCCCAGAAGTTACACAAAACTGGCTAGGCCTTTTTACCCTGAGGATCTAAGCAAAAGCACTATTTAGGCAGAAGTCCAGAAGAAAGATGACCTTAAAGCAGTAGTTTGCTTGCCCTGTGTCTGTGGAACCCATCCACTAGATGTCAGTGTCCTCTTGGGCAGAGGAAAACATTCTTGGATCCCAACAAAAAGAAGGCAGATTATAGCCCTTGGTTAATCAGGTCAACTATAAAGGAGAAAGTTCCTATAAACCATCTCCTGAGCATCACCTGGGTCACAACAGAACCAGGCAGCAACAGTAACATTTGTGATTACTAGACACAGCACATAAATATAGCATAGACACAAAGTTTAGTCAGTAAGGCAAGAGGCTAAAGACTGAAAGTTGTTTCATGCAGCCTTAGCAACTGAAAGTACAGCATATTAGTCAACAGATCTTAAGACACACTGAAAATGGGTGACAAAAAAGGCGGAAAGATAAAGGTATTTCTGTTTCCTAAAATACCACAAAAACCACTTTTGGACAAAAAAAATACTAGACACAAGAATGGGCTCTACCTTTACTAAAATTTAAATCAGGCTTACACAGGCTTAGACTCAGAAGCAACAGAATAAATTATTATGGCACAGTGTGATATCCCTTGTGATAGGTATAAAAACACCACACCCTAAGTAAAGGATAGAGCAGAAGTCAAAGTTCAGGCACATTAAGTGCCTGTCGCAGGAAGAAATGGGTAGGTGCTTCTAGTCACCTGCATGAAATCCAGATATCAGATAAATCATAAGTTTAGGCTAGAGTATTTCAGATGGAAGGGACCTAAACCAATCATCTTGTCCATCAGCCTGACCATTTCAGGGATGTCCAAATTCACACCTAAAAGGAGAATACTGATACAAAATTAATCTTAAACTTGACAGCAAGACCACATGCTCAGAATCTAATCCTACCTCTACAACTGATGGGCATGCCTAAGGGAAAGCAGCAGCATACATTAACAAAAGCAGACAGACAAAGAGAAGGAGAGAAAAATCAAGCTAAGATTCTGTAATACATTTTAACATACCCAGGATTGTGCAAGACCTCTAGTATGAAGAAAGCAATCAGGATGCTGGTAGCATGCACATGAAATATGGCAGTTCTTATGGAAGAGATTAGGAAAGTTATGAAGCTGAAAAATAAGAAATCAAGAGTTTCAGAGGGGTACAAAGAACAGGTTTCTTTCTTTTTAAAGATAACCAGTCAATTTGCCAGAGAACTCTCTCTTAATCCCCCAGAAAGAAAAACAAGTGCAAGAGCTCCAGAAGAAACAACTGTAGTTACCGCATATTTACAGCTGGTATCCTTGCCAGTCAGGAAAAGGCTAAAAAAGAAAAAATAAATTCACCACAACTTTTTCCCTTGGAAATAATAATTTTAAAGAAAAAAAGAAAAAAGAGGAAGCTCAATGAAAGGGAATTATACAGAGCTAAAAAAGGTAAAACATTTGCAAGTAGCAGAGGACTTGCTTAAGGGCACCTGCCCCTATCCTGACTGTCCACATGCAGAGACAGCTCCTGGTGTCCTGTGAGCCCCAGCCTACTGCTGCCACATACACAGTCCAGGAGCTTCTACACAGAACCTGCCACGAAGAGAAGCTGGGATGATGGCTGCTTCCTTTCTTGCCTTCTTTCTCTCAGTATCCATCAGTCAGAATAAATTATTAGAGTAGCTGTACATCTAACTCACAACAGCATTTTTTTATATATATTCTGAAGTAGGCAAAGTATCACACAATTCTAAAATTCAGCTACTTCTTTACCTCCCCTATTACCTATTGCACCATGCACAGCAGATGGTACTGTGCTGCCTGGAAAGGATAAAAAGCAATCTCATTCATGTTATTGCTTTGTCCCAGACACCACAATTATAGTTAGAATCACTTTAACTGTTCATTATTTTATAACAAAGTTATTTTTAAGGGACTATCTGTCTTCTACGCAATTCCTACTCGCCTGAGCAAGTCTCAGACAGTTTTACCTTTCTGCTCTTCTGCCACAAATCTAAAGTAATCTCAAAAAAACTGCCCTCCATATGGAAATGACTCCGGGTTTTTCTTACCATATGTATATATGTTCTACAAGAATACTGTGCTTGCTGGTCCATCTCTTTGAGATAATTATTTTGACAGCTTTCATGAACAAGTGATCCTTTAACAGCAACACAGGCAAAAAGGGAACATCCTGGACAAATTCCAACTCTGGCAATGTTTCCTGTAGGTCTGATCACTACCGTATCTTCATCCACCATGTTCACATTATTGGTTTGTCAAATGCAGGTGTACTCAGCACCAACATAACTGATCTGTAGATTCACCTACTCATCTTTCTCCCAGTTATGAATATACTTACTGTACCATGTGCAGCAGATTCTAATTTTAACACCACTAAAAAACAGAACTAAAAATGTCTATAACATCTGGAAATCCTTCCCAAGCAGTCTAGGACAAACTCATTCATATTCTTCCTTATCTCCTGAACACCAGAGTTAAAATTCTTAACACTCAACTAATTTACTATGTTCAAGTAACAAACCCATGACCTCAGCATACACGTAGCCTCTACAAA
The DNA here is from genome assembly GCA_002631895.1 of Agapornis roseicollis. Classification (NCBI taxonomy): domain Eukaryota; kingdom Metazoa; phylum Chordata; class Aves; order Psittaciformes; family Psittacidae; genus Agapornis; species Agapornis roseicollis. The sequence continues at coordinate 65,804 of NDXB01006413.1, read as the reverse complement.
ACAACACTTCTTTAGGGGTATACTAATAATTATTAAATCAGAATTCAGCATTTAGATACCATCAAAACCCTGTGGATTTGGGGGACTGATGGAAGTCACAAGTTTCTTATTTTAAGAAATCATCAAAAAGCAGCAAAAGCTGATTACAGGCCTTCCTGTCTTCTAGGGAAAGGCAAGTAGCCACTGTGGATAAAACTATAGGGCATACCTCAGATTTTAAAGTCTCCTTCTAACTATAACCTTAAGTGCATAAACTGCTATTCATCTGCTTCAATCTACCATGTATTACAGAAGCTAACAAATGGAATACAGGAAAAACAGTTTTTGATGTTATACGTGATAAGATGTGGATAGAGGGATTTTCTCAATTTGGTATGCGCTATGCTGCTTCATCAATACAAGACTGTTCGCCTTCTGGTACAATGAACCATCACCAGGACAGTTTCATACCCACCCCCACAGACAAATGGGACAGGTTTTACTGTACTAAAGGCAATAGTAACTACCAGTGATACAGCTATTTGCATATTGAGGTTTTACATACAAATCACTTGGCCACTGCATAAGTTTAACAGTTTTCCACCTCTTAGCCTTCTATTCCATTTCCTTTCATCTTATTTTCTAAGCCACTAATCTCCTTTAATGCATTCCTTCCTCATATCAGAGCAGTGTCTGTATAGTAACCTGCTACTGACACTGGCTGCCGCCTGTGGTTGCCCATCTAGGAACAGGAAAGTTGCTCAACACTAAATGAAGTATTTCTCTTTTCTCTGGTCACAGATAAATTTTTAAAGAATTCTGAGAAAACACTAAAGCTGTGGTCAGTTCACATCCTAATTCTGGAAAATCGGAAATCATTTCAGAAAAGCCACAGAACGAACAAGGTGACTGCATGAGACTAGCTGCAGACACACAAGCAGGGAGGCAGGGGTGGATTAGCACCATAAAGCCCACTGCCTGCACAGACCAGAGTCAGGCCTTGTTTGACTGTAAAATACTGGTGACAGTTCCTGGTACAAGCAGAACTTCTTCCACGTTTTTACTGTCTCCTTCAGCTCAGTATATTGCTCAACATACATACTCACAGAGATGCTAACCTGTACAAAAATAAGCCATTAATACCTTCCCATTTTAGCTCACTAAAATACAATGTGATCTCCACAAAGAAACTCAATAGCTGCCTCCTAACTTCTACTCTTCACTGCTTCCTTCTCCATCGAGTTGGTTTTTTTACCTCCCTCATGACAAATTAAACTCCATGGCATTTTACTGAGTACTGAACTTGGAGATCTAAAATTGGAGAACTGACACTTAGTTACACTTTTAGATATTGGAAGTGTAAGTTTGTGAAACTGTGAGTGATGGCTCTTCAGAATGACAAAATAAGTAGATGAAATACAGGAAATGAGGAAAGTTGCATTACCAAAGTTACTTCCTCAGATCTATCAAAGCCACTCTTGGGAAAGGCTAGATAACAAAGAATGGAATCTAAAATTTGTACAAAGTAAAATAGAAAATGCTAAAAGCAAGCAGGGTGGGTTTATTTTTTATACAACTGGGAATGTGAGTGAGGCTTCTCAGCACTGAACAACTTGAAAGAAACAGGTTGTACTGCCGCTAACAGCCATGAAAAATATGCAGCTGGCTTTTCAGTGTGGAAAACATCTTTAGTCAGAAAAACAACCCCAAACTTCTAAATTCCTGCAGATGTGTAAGACTGCCTATTGCAGTATTTCTAGCTAGGAAATAGGCAAGATATTGCGTGCAGTTTGGACTGGTGAGAAACAATGACCCTTTCCAGATAACTGAACTCCCCCCACTTACTAAACAGAGAACTATTTAAGTACACCATAAGCAGGACACAAACCAAGTTTCTCAGTCTTATTTTCCTTTGATGGAAGTGGCCACATTCCAAATAAAATAAATAGCTTTAAAAGATCTCAATTTATTTTCAACACATCAGTTAAGTTTAACCTCAATCCCAATGTCTGCTGCAGTTTGACTTTAGGGCAGAGTAGCATTTTTCTAAAGCAATGCCCTCTTTAATCCTTGCATTGTGCCTTCCCTTAAAGGCTACCTTCTTCTCATTCCCAGTTGCTAGCATTGTGCATCAGTATTCCGCTGAGTAACCAGGAACAGCTATTAATGCTAATAAGCCTAGACAGGAATACACATTTGTTCTAAAGAGCCAGTAACTGCATGACAAGTGATAGGATCTCATCGTTGCTAAATCCTGGCTTTAAAATGCGAGATACAGACATACATACTCTACAGCCAAGGTGAATTAATTCACAGGAGCAGTGAAGTAGCACAATGTCTTATCAGGATGCAAGTGGTTCTTACAGATGTGAGAACAATCAAATATACTGCTTAGAAGACTGCATTATGATCCCAGTGCAAGCTGCACTGCTATTCTCTCTCAATATTGACTGCACTGAGGCTGCCAGGCCTCAGCATTTATTTCAAGATACTCAAATTAGGCTTTAGTCTCCAGCAATCTCTGTAATAACCAAGCTTAGACAACAGTTCAATACTACAGTTACTCTTTCAAGGAGAGGGATCCATAAGCAATATTACCTGATCCAGCACAATCCCTGAAATATTAATCATGAGAACTGAATAAACTGTAACATGAAAATTCATATGGAACAGTCTGTATGTTTCCAAAGAACCATTCCTAAAGAGAATCAAAAAAGCCAACCTCTAGACTTAGACAGAAAATAGCCTGTTATATTAAAAACTGGTTTTGAGAAACCCTTTCAATCCTTTCAGTGGCTTCTAAACAGTCTGGTTAAGCCTCAATGTCCTGCTTCCCAGGCTTCTTGCTCTGCTGTCCAGACTTAACACACTTGCAATATTTTTCTTATTAGAAAGTGTTGATTATCAGAGCTAGGTAACATTCATACACTTGACTTTCTCTTTAAAAGAATAATAAAGCCAACAGAATGTGTAGCTAAGCTATTTTTTCTGAACTTAAGATCAGACTTAAACAGACTAGGTTAGTTCTACTTTGATCACTGAATTAAAACAAAACCCAGCAAAAAATCCACCCATATACCTTCTCTTTTATTATAATCCAACAACTGATCAATCACTCAATGGTTGCACAGCTCAAAAGGGTACCAAACTATTCAATGGACAATCATTTGCCTTCAGTTCATTAAAATCATAACAACCTCCATAAAGCTAATGGTTGCTCTGAAGAGCTACCAGTTTGAAAGCAAGGCAAAGTTCAAAATACTTATGCACATGGTTTTCCACTCATCATACAATGGGGTCTGTCTTCCAAAACCAGTAATAACCAATGGTTTAAAAATGTAAGGAAATCATTTTAGCAGTGCAGGGATAAGGTAGCACAAGCACAGAAGTAAATGGGAGGAAATAAAGAATAACAACACAAGAAAACCCACACCACAACAGAAAAAGCAAGAGGAGCAAGATGAACAACCATCCAAGACAGATCAGAGTTGGTATGTGTTGAATCAAAAAAAACCACGTTGCAATTTGCATAAGATCTGACAGAAGTACTATGCCCAGCGGAAAACTACACACTTTGCAGTGATGATTCCATTACTAGCTGACATAAATGCAGAATTCCTAAAGGATACCCTGTTTATACAATGTCCAGAAGCTAGATCAAACAAGCTGAAGACAAATCAAAAGACAACAGCATGAATGCAAAAGGAAGCCCACACAAGTGTTTCTTCTACCTTCTGTAAAAATCCTTCCTCCATTGCATTTCAGATACCCTTTAAATTCACAACACGCTTTGCATAATCAAAGTTCCCAGCTCTGGAGGTTTTCCCAAGCCTAATTTATAAATTAAACGGTTTTATGTAACTAACTTTCCACACAACATGACAATCATGTACCCATCAAGCTGACTTACCACAGGAAGGAGAAAAGTTTGTGACCTTTACCCGAACAAATCTTCAGTCCAAGCATATAAAGCTAGTAAGCTACATTCCCTATAAACAGAACACTTCACATTCTCAGTTGTTACCAGCAAAAGCTAAATTCAATACCACACTAGAATCTATTAATAGGAAAGAAACAAAACCACAAAACAAAATAAAACACAAAAACACCCCCACATCTTACGAGTAAAGATTATCTGCTGTGTTATTATCATTTGTCTGAAGACTCATTTGCAAGGAACATCACCTCAAAATGTACATCAGTACATGATTTGGGAAGCTCCTGACTTCAGGATCAAGGTCTGGAGGTTTAAAAGTGGTAATACCACAGCCCCATAAAACCCAAGCCCCGTGAAGGACTCCCTAAGACACACTACAAGATCATTCACCTGACTAAAATGACTGTCATTTCTAGTTCAAAGGTACTGTCTGTCCAGAAGTAAATCAGTTCACTATTTAATTATATCCCTGCACTGAATTCCCCTTTTACTGCACTGCTACTTTGCTTACTTCTAAACACATCCTGGTCTGATATACGCTTCATATGTCTGGAAGTAATCTTCATCCATCAGAGCTAGAAATACCATCAATGAGGTTTTTATATCCACATACTTTCTTCACTGGATGATCATACTGCCTCACTTGACCAGACATGGAATATTCTTTCCTATGAATACAGGAAGGGAAGCCTATTATGTATGCTATAAGACTGTACAAACAGGATGCTGGCTTCATTTTCACACAATCACCAATTTAAACAGACCTAATGCTTTTTTTAATGCTAGTGCCAGAAAGATTTGTTGCTATAGCTTTACACCTCAAATGCTATGGTGTTTGACAATGTATAAGTTACCAAATGTAAGCTCTCATCCAGGCCACTCCATATTAGAATTAGTTACGGAATTAGCTAAGCATTTTAGAAGCAAATATTATTTTCCTTTAGGAAATCACAGTTTACACATGGATTTATGGCAAAAGCTTGCTGATTTTAAGATACACACATTTTTTTTCCATGGTAATGGTCTCTCAATTTATTTATTAATAGGCTACAGAGTTCTGTGATTTGCAAGAAATACGACTAGGGTTCTCTGTCAGAGTTTCATGGAGTTAAATTTCTACCTGTTCTTTTCAGAACAACAAAAATAGGAAATTGACATCCTAAATGACTTGCAGACTGCATTTGTGCTGCAAGAAAAACTGAAAGCTCAAATTTTATCTTTTTAATCAAAACATGAAGAAAATATCTGGCACCAGCTGAAGCAACTGAAGCAATATTAATTAACACAGAGCATCAGGACAATTCCCACAGCAGCTCTGTGGAACAGCCTTTGGAAAAGTTCTTCTGTTTATAAAGAAAGTATAAAAAGGTTGTAATTGATTTGTGAGTGACCACATGGCTTAACATCCAGCTTAATGACAACATATTTCAGGACATTCAGTCTGAAACCCAGACTCATACCCAAAGCTTTAAGTGCAAAGCTGCAACATTCCAGTCTCATAGCAATAAACTGTTGAAGGAAGCAACCTAAGTCACATTTCTCACTTCTGAACCAAAAAAAAAAAAGAAAAAAAAACTAAAGCCAACACATTTCTTCACTAAAATAAATTCCAGTAAGTGCCTGAAGTATGTTCCAAGATCCTTCCACCTACCTAAAAATCAGTCATTTTTCTCCACTAACATTTGCATATAGTTCCCTATATGTCCATTAACATTTATACACAGCTATTTTTAAGCAAACTCACAGGAAACAAGTTAAAATTAGTTTTTACATTTTAATTTGGTCATAATAAAAATCAGAACAGCTTTGTGCAGCCACATAAACTACTAAAAATGGAAGTCCTAGAACAAACTGTCAGACACCTACGAGCTATCTGAGCAGACTCACAACATCTAAAGGACTATTTCCTCCCTTTAGCACTGTGTGCAATAGGGGTGCTGCCACAAAGGCAATTTATAATGAATTCATTTCTGCAGGAATTCCAAGGTTTTTGAAGCAGTTAAACTAACCTACATATGCCCTTCCCTCCAGCATAGTGTTTCACTTTCCAGCTATATTTTTAGCTAAATCATTCCCTTGAGTACTCCTACTGGACAATCATATTCTTTTCAATTAACAATTACCTATTTGCTAAATTTATTAGCATCTACAACAGGGAATAAGTAACTAGTGATGAAAGCACAGCTTCCAGTTGTAATTCTGCTTCCTATGCAAGAAGGCAAAGATTCAAGTAGAAAATAAAGGAAGAATTAAGACTTGTTTTCTACATGTGGAAAAGCGATAAAATAATAAAGCCATGCACTGCAAAAACGCAGGACATTTTCTACCACAGAGCCATCCCTATGATCAGTTTTACTCTCTCAGAGATCACCTAGTCATCAACTTACAAACCCAACCTATCCACAGTCTGACTGCAGTGCACTATTCATTGGACTTGGTTCGGTGTTTTTCTACTTTTTATGTTAACCAATTTCTGGTTTGTGCAGTAAGACTGTGCAAATGCTGGCCAACTAATCCAATAAGAAAACCTGTTTAAGTAGAAAGCTACACCCAGTATGTGCTACCAGAACACTGAGTGCCTTGAGAAAACAAGACACCGTTCCACTAAGGGTTATGCTTTGGAGAGTCAAATACAGTCACATAAGTGAAACATTTAGGACAGAGTGGAACACCAGTCAGGCTTCTTCCCAAGAGCTGTGCAGTTCTCACAGCAATCAGCCATTTCAACTTGATAATCTACACTGGAAAATCCCTTGAACACTTAAAGACAAGAAACCCATGTAAGCACCCTTTGAATTAGGAACCCAGTCGTTCAAAGACAGATTGTGTCCTCTGAGAACTATCAGAGGAATAAAAATGATGCTATAGTAACATAAATGAAAGACAACATCTATTTAATCTAAAACAGAAAATAATATGAGAATTCTGAACCAAGAGCCCCCTGAAACTCTCAAATGTGAGTAGCTGGGAATCATGACTACTGGTCTCTGAAGACGAGCCAAAACCTGCATGAAGCAGAAACTTGTCAAAACAGCTGCTGACATCCGGCTCAGCAGAAGAAATGGATTTCTCATCCACAATATCGATCCTACAGTAGCTACAAAAGACAGCAATGACTGCAGAGGTGCTAACTGTTCAAACTCAGTAAAAGCAGGAAGATGAGACAATGCCACTCATATACCATATTCTTTTATTAGCCTCTCATTGGTTGTCTTTTATTAGCTGTTCAAAAGAGAAAGTCTTGGCCTCTTGTTCCCACAGGAGCTCAGCTGCACAGCTGAAAGATGGTCATCTACCTCTTCAGGAGCAAAGAAAGAACTACTCTCAATCTCACTGATCCACGTAGAAGCTGTTCTTCCTGTGATCACAGAGTACAAAACATCTGTGTGTTTTCAGATGAAAAACAAAAAGCAGATGTCATCCACATGAGGCGGTAAGAGTGACAAGGCAGACAGCAGGACAGACAAACGCAGTGAGATGCCTTTGTTCAAGAGGACACCACTGTACTCTGACTTTAGAAAAGCAAACAAAGCCACTGACGCCTTACAAGACTACACATGAAGGAAGTTCACATAAAAGTTTTAAATTGACAAGTTCAGTATTGTAACTAAGTAAAATTCAAGTATTGCTTATATTCTTTAAAGCAATATGGGTTTAACTAAGTTAACTTCCCCCTAGAGACTAATGATATCCAACCCATGACTTTAGACACCAAACCTCGTAACTAAGATCATTAAAACTTACATATAAAAAAAAAATAAGAGCATAGCCCCTCCTCTAAAGAGAAGGAATTATATATTCTAAGTTATATGGACATGCTTATAAACATTTAACAACTGGGTTAGGATTTCTGCAAATAGCAGCAAATGAAAAATTGAACAAGCCAACTGATCCATACAGCACTTACAGCTTTCAGTCTACTAATGTAGTTGCTCTTGGCACATTCCTAACACAAGGCAATTAAATTTTTTTTATTGAACTAAGTGATCTCAGAAGTAAAATAAATTAAACAAAAAATTAGCTGATCAGAAGCATCAAGATAGGATTTCCTGCAAAATTACTGCTGCTTCCTTCTAGAAATCTGAATGAATGAAACATGTTATCTTTATTTGCTTTTGTTCCTAATGACATCTGGCCCGTGAGGCAACATCATTCATAGCTTCAGTCCTCTTATAACAGCTAGGTCTTCTCCCCCGTCGAAGTAGCTGGCTACATCAGCTTGCTACATTTATAGCTGATAATTCAATTCTTCTTGACTTTTCTTTCACAAGACACTTCCATTAGAGCAAAACTGCCTTTAAGTCTTTCCATAAATTGATTACCACCAATAAAATTACCTTTTAAAGAAATTAAAAGTATCACTTTGTAAGAGGATAGATAGGAGGAAAAATTAGGTCAACCAAACTAGGTCATCCATTTATACCTCTATTTATCTGGTACCTTTTGGGAAACTAATTTATCTTTTTAGCTGTGCAAGAATTTTTTTTATTCTGAAGCTGATGGCAAATAATAGCTAGAACAAGGCCAGAGATACAGGCAGTAACTCTCCTATGCAAACCTAGCAGTGATTGATACATCCTGACATCAGTATTGAAAGATACTTTGAAACAATGGTTCCCAACCCGGAACAATGATCATGAAGTCTGTCAGACCTCACTATGCTTTTCTCCCCTCACATCTCTTTCCTTACTTGCTGCTGCACTCTCAGCTTCCTCAGTAAATCTACTACCTTTGTACTTGTATTGTCTAACAGCACCAGGTCTGAACACAGTTTTGTTTCTCAAAGATGTAGAGAGACTTGAGGCAGCACTCTAACAATACAGCTGCTCTCTGAGGCTCCTAGTTCTGGATCAGAAACTCCGCAGCCATACCAGAGCATTCTCCTGCCACAAACACACTGTGATTGTTCAATTTGAGCAAATAATTCATAAAATAAGTTTATATTGGCAAGGTTTTTTGCCAGATGAAGCAGGAAAACAAAGAGCTTAATCTCCCTGCAACATTAACAAGCTAGTTAACAAAAATAGAAATGCATATCCATGCTTCATTTAGGGCAACTATATACAGCTGAGTTATCAGAGCCTGCACTGGCAAAACTGTAGCAACTGTGGAGTACAACAGCCTGCGGAAAACACCAGGATGAAAATGCCACACTTCCTAACACACAAAGAGATTCTGCTCTACCCAATTAACTTAGCTTTACTCAGTTCCGTATCTGACCTTTAACACTAATGCCTCTTCCTAAATGGAGGCTGTTTTGTAAGACTAAGGAAAAAAAAGGCCATCAAGCTTCTGATTTCAGTTTGACAAATGTGCACTCAAGGTACTACTTACAGTGTTGAGAAAAGGTTAAACTAACACATGCATTACTATTTTCCATATTTCCTGTGTACTAAGCATATTACAGTAGAACTGCACCAGTACACAAATCTCAAACAATAACAGTGAAGAAAATCAAACAGAATTTGTTTCTTACATATCAATGGCTTAACATGAATTTAAAAGCCTTGGGCATTTGTTCACCTACTATTAACAAATGTATACACATTAGATAAGCAGACATTCAGACTAACCTTTCCCTGCTTGCAGAACTGATAACTTCTATTCACCTGTAACAACATCAAGGAAAAATACCAACTTACTGCAGTTTTGAGGTAAACTATAAGCACACCAAAACAAGAAATCTGTACCATTCAAATCATTCACACATATATGCAGAGAAGTATATAGACATACATCCAGATATATACATATATATGTATACACACGTATCTCTGGATGTATATAGATATACAGAGCTATAGATTAAGGGCTAGGGTGGAACAACTATGGTCTCAAGAGACACATCTATATGTAGGTATTTATGTATCTATCTGTATATATGTATAACTATACACAGCAAAAGGCACTGTAGGACTGAGATCAGAATTAAAGCAAAGTATGTATTTGACATGCTATTTAAATCATTAGGAATATGCGTAGTATGCCATGAGGTGCAAGGTCAAGATTACTGTTTGCTCCTCCTGAACAATTCTGTAATACTCAGCAAAACCAACACAACCCTTTACTCCATAAGAAACAGCAGACTTACACATTGCTGTCTTTGGAGGCTGAGCAAACAGAACTTATAACCATGCAAGCTATTTGACACAACCCAGAGCACTGCCTGACTTGTTTTAGTTTCGTTTGCCCAAAAGAGCTACCGCGATTTCAGGCAGAGCTTGCAAGCTCTTATACCCCAGGGTCACCACAGCAGCTCTGTGGTTGCCTCTATGAAAATTCAGAATGGCATCTTTGAACCAACAGGAACAGCAATCATTTCCTCAGGAGGGGACAAAAAAGCTGAATATTTAAACTGAATGACTGTTCAAAGTTGTGGATAACATTTAAACATTTTTCACAAAAAGTTCAGAAGCCTCTGAAGTAAAGGGTTACCAAAATTGCTATTCAGTCATATTGCTCCAGCCAGATGTAGTATATGTAAATGAAGCTTTATGAATGGCCTGGACGACTATCACTGCTCACAATGAAGTGATCTGCTGGGGTGTGTCCCTCCCATCAAATCAACAGCATCTAGCTAAAGCACAGTTAATGGAAATAAAACCACAAAAATGCATGAACACTCAAATTAAAGCATAATATGGAATATGAGTAGTAACAGACCCATTTTTTTACCCTAAAATTATAAAATGGCTCAAATCAGTCACTAAAGTGACAGCTGCCTATGACCCATTAGAACATCTCTAAGAGCAGAGGTCCTTATAACAGACCAGCTGTACAACATCCTTATGGGTCATTTTCTCCAAGGTAATTACTCTATCACACTTAAGGAAGAGAAGTGCTCAGATCCCACAATTTATAAGAAAGTCATGCACATATATGATAAAGCATAAGTTGAGAGTTCGTGTTGCAAACTACATATTACAAGAATGAAACATAAGTAAATGCTAGAAGACAATTTCCAAAACTGTCTTATACGGTTGTTTTTTTAAACTTAAAAAATAATAACCCAGAGATATTATAATCTTACCTTTCCTTACTGTTTTCAGATTGAACACTTGCCTTATAAATTTGAAAAACACCTTCTCAGATACTCAAGACTCATTATTTGAATCAGAAAAGTTTACAGACATTCCCATTAATATACAAATGAACTTCTAAGTAGGGTGTTTCCCAAGGGCTATGGTTGAATATGGTATTTGTAATACATGTAATGCTATTTCAGAATATAAAGGAATTAGAAGAAAAATCAATGTCACAATTGCCATTAGCACATGGACTTTCACTCATGTATCTCAGTAGCCTTGATCAGTGCTTTAGAATAGTCCAGACTGCCATTTCATTTCCAGTAGTATTACACATTTTAGAAAAGATGCACTCTCCTGATTAAAGAACCTGAACAAACAACAAAAAACACAGGGAAGGCAAGTTTTGTAACATCTTATAACATCTGGTGTAGCACTGCTTATGATCAGCTTAGCTTTTATCCTTAGAATCCAAGCACATTCCCCCTTCCCTGTTTTTTAAATAGGATTTTCACAAAACAAGGAGGTAGAAATACTTAAAAATAAAAAAAATTGAGAATAAACCCATCAGGAGGTTAAAAAAGCATAGAAATTACCTTTTCACCTGTTTCAAGGCAATGATCCAGTCAAACCAGCCTTCATAGTTTAAAAAAACAGCACATGGAGTTCTTTACTATCTCCAAACCTAAGAGTTCCAGCTTAGATGGACTGAGAAGAACACAGATACACAATATTCAGTTGAGTTGGTTACCAGCGTCCTCTTGCATGAAACATATAACAAGATCTGATACGCATAAAGGTACGTAGCAAATCCTTGCAAAGTTGTTAAAAATCCATATTATTTAGATTGATGATCTAAGGCATCATGTCATCTAAGACAAATGATAAAGGATCATTTGATACCACTACCTCTAGACAACAGCTGAGGGTCTCCTACACAGTACCCATTGCAAAAAACACAAACACTTTCAGCTATTCTGTGTTCCATGACAACAGATTAGCCAAAGATATGACTCAAAAGATTAAGCAAGACTGTCATATACCACAAAACACTTGAACTACAGCATCTGATTTTTTAAGGTAAAGCTTTACACCATTCTGTTTCAGTTCTCCTATGACAATGTACATCAGACAAACAATAAAAACAAGAGCATCACAATGCTTTTGATGAGACTGTTGCACAAGAAAATAAAAATGTGCTGGTTGTAGATAAATTAGATGAAAAAAATCAGAAAAAATATTCATCAAGGTCTTTCTAGAATACAGAAGATAGAAAACCTGTTTTCTTTGCCTCCATATAGAGCTTTGACTTCCAACCCTGTTTTTGATGTATGACACATGCTCACTATAGAAAATCAGAATCTAGACCATGCTGGTTGCATTCACGCACCATAAAACACCTAGAGGAAGCAATCTATACTTACTTCCTTTAGCCCAAATAGCAATGTCAGCAGAAAATAAGGAAAAAGTATACTCTTGGGCATATTGCAACCATACTAGTAAAATCCTAACCTACATTATTTTAAGAAGAAGCCCGTTTGCCCCTGCATCCATCCATACATGCTCATTGCAGAACACACAGACAAGCCTAGACTGCTTTCAAACTCTCCGCTTCATTTAAACCCAACTGTGCATGCCTGTAGTTCTGAAGTGACCTACTAATAAGTCCTGCTTACTTTCCAGTGCAAACTAATTTAAATTAAATACATTTGATTTCCAGTAACAAACTTGCTATTGGTGCCTAGATTTATATCATTTATCTTGTAAATGGCAGCAGGGAGGGGGAATAATCAACTTTCCAGCTTCCAAGCAGAACACATTTTCAGGCATGTCAATGGCATTATTAAATAGCAGTCTTAGTCATCACACTGTAGGCTTTCAATAGCATCCAGCCAGACTAATCAGTCCACCTGCATGTAACTGGAGCCTCTCTACCCCCTCTCCCAGTGCTCTCTAGCACCTTCCTATCAAGTGCAGTTTAGTTCATTCACTAAGGTCTAAATATAATTCTATATGCCTATTACTCAACACATTCAAAGGCAATAAAGATGTGGAAAAAAAAGAATTGTTTTCAATTGCATTCACCCACTATTCTGTTCCTATTTTAGATTCCATTTTGACTGGGAAATGAAGTGATGAGTAACAGCAACTCCTATTCCACAAAGTCGCCACTGCTTAGCAGCAAGAGTACATCCTACACCTAAATGAGAAAATACAACTTCCTCCCTTTCTCCCCTCCCAAATAATCTTTAATAAATCTTAAAAACAAAATACTGAAGCTTTTCACCCTCTTCACCTCTCTTTTCTTCTCCCTTTTCAATCATTTTAAAGAGGATCTAAGCATGGGTTTTTTAAAAAAAAAAAAAATAAACCAACCAAACCCCCCCATTAGCATGTTACCCCCCCCTTCCAAAAAAAAAAAGCAAATAAAATACCTCAACATGTTCATAATGTAAAAACAAACGCTAAAATATCAGTAGTTTGGATTCTTGTGACCACACTAACCTGTATCTGCTTTACTAAAAAGGTGAATGTTGAAACTAATGTGAGCATTAAGGCCATAGATCAGCACTCTGGTTTCCTGCTTTTCCCAGAATTTATTATACAAAAATCAAAAATTAAAGTCTGTAATAAAAAGGGTTAAGAGGACAAAAGAAATTTTGGACATGACTGTTCCCAAAGCATTTAACACTGTTTCAGGTAACACATCTTTCTCCCATAATGCCTTGCCAACTAGTCCCTACAATCCTATTTTCCCATTTTTTGCAGCATTCTCTTTCCTTGCTGCCCTGTGAAAGCAATGGGAAAGCTTACTGACTATAGAAGCAACATGCTGTCAAATGCAGAAATTCAAACAAAAGCTATTTTTCCATACAGAGGTGCCACTACTTGGAAGACAAAACTACAGTATATTATTCAACTAGAACAAAGCTAAACCATGAAGCTGTTTATCAAGCATGAAATGGCAGAAGTGGGTTCAGAGATCTGGTAGTAAGTATTTAACATAAAAAACATTAAAAATATCCTGCATTTTCCACCAGTCCAGGCCACCCTTTCTGCAAAGGGCATGAACAAGCCAGACTCATCACTACAAGACAAGATGTCAATTTAGCAATTATATTACTAAAACTATCACTGAATGAAACGGTTCTGTCAAAGTCTGCACCACTTAAAATCTTGTGTGAAGATACCCAAAACAGATTTAGAAGCGTCCTATTGCTCCAGCGCTATCCTTCATCCTACATATTTCTCTCTTCCTTTCCCACACTCAGATGTTTCGCCAGCATACTTTCAGTATTTGCAAAATCCTGCCCAAAGAGCGTGGCCGATTTCCCACGGGCTCCCACCCCACCCTGGATGAACTCGTTACTTCCCAAAGTCCACTTCCTCTTCCACCCCTGGACCTGCCAGCGCTCCCAACGCCCCTCTGCCTTGCGCAACATCCGCGGCCTCCTCCCCATATTTCAGACAATCCCCGCTGCGACATTTACATCGAGATTTATTTTTTTGTTCCCAGACCACTGGCAAAGACTTGACAGCTTAAAGGGCTAAGGATGGGGGGGGGGGGGGGTACAC
>NDXB01006413.1:4736-51233 GCA_002631895.1 Agapornis roseicollis | reverse complement strand
TGCGTGTGGCAAGAAGGGGGAGGGGGGGGGGGGGGGGGGGGGGGTGTTAATCCCAAACAGCACTGGATAATAAAACAAGCTACAAAGATACGCGCATACGGAGATCGCTAACCTCACTCATCTTCAGTTTTTCTGTGGGTCAAACTGTATTTTGGTATTAAGTATTTAAACAATATTGAAAAGTGCCAGCGGCATCTGCCCAATCAACATTATTGCTCACAGCTCAAGCCATCTATTCAAAAGATGAATCTTCTGAAACATTTTAACAGTCTGATTAAACAGCTAAAATAAACGAGGAAAAGGGATAATTCTCCAATAAATTCTTCCCCCGAGCACACACGTTAACCAAAGGCTGACGGTGAACTGATCTGGAAGGAAGAAAGGACGAGGGATATAGGCAGGGCTGCGGTGGGGGATGGGGAGCTAAGGGAGATGTTGGAGAAGGGAAGATGAATATTCCTCCAAGGACTATTCAGTACATTTAACACATCTCCTCGGAAAGAAGAGCAATCTCAAGCAGTCAGATAAAGGGGGACACGAGGAAAGGAGAGTCCCATTATCCCCAGATGACATTATAGATGGCAACCCCGCGAGAAGAGGGGCTGTGAGGCAGAGGAAGCGCTAATAGCCCCCCTCCGCAAGCCCCCCCTCCCCCCCAAGCCGCTCTGTCCCCTTTATCTGCTCAGGGAAGGAATGAGCGGAGGGGGGGGCTCCCGTTTATTTTCCAGCAGCCGATCACCTACCACCTCCTCAGGGGCAGAGGAGGGCCGGAGCCAGGGGCTGCGGTCACAAACCTTCCCGGGGGATGGGGCAGGAAGAAGGGTAAAATAAGGCAGCCACCTCCCCGCCACCGCTGAGCTCAAAAAGTGGCGGGGGGCACGACGGAGCCGGCCGAGCTCTGGGGGCACACAATAGCAGGTCACTCCCAGGGAAGCGGCGCTTCCTTCGGCGCACCCGTGCTTGCAGGGGATGGCAAAAGGGCCGCGGGGCAGCCCGGCACCTAGGACCCCCACCGCCCCGAGGGCAGGCAGGAGCCCTGCCCGCCCGCCCGCCCCGCGCCGCCGCCCCTCACCATGAAGTCGCTGGCGAAGTTGTCCTCCCCATTGTGGTCCGTGTCCTTCATGGCCTGGACTCGCTTAATGAATTTCCTCAAGATCTCCTCCTGGCTCATCCTGCCCCGCCGGCCGCCCTGCGGAGCGGGAGCCCTAGCTCCAGCCGCCCGCCCGCCCCTCGCCTTGAGACCCCTCCGCCACACGAGCCCGGCACCCGGCTGCTTTCCCTTGCCTCGCCTCTTTCACCACCCCCGGGCCTGCCCCGCGGCCTGCAGGCGCGGCGCAGCTCCCCACCCCGCTCACGGCCGCTCGCCCGCCAGCTCCATCCTCCCCTCCCTCTGCCCGACCCTCCCTGGACGCCGCTGCCGACACAGGGACACGACGAAGTCCCCACCTCCTCCCCCCGCGCAAGCGCGGCTCCCACTCCGGCAGCGCTTCCTACGCCCGCCCCTGCTCGGTTGCCGGCTCTTCCCCGCTTCCCGCCCATTGGCTCCTCTGACGGACGCCTCGTCCTAGTGGATGCTGCGCACGCCAATCACCGGCTAACCCCGCCTCGAGGGGGAAATCGCCCCTGTCCGCAAGCCCCTCCCGTTTCCCACGGATGGGACTTTCCGAAGGGCGTCGAATGGAGCTCTGGAAGGGACCACTTGGAAAGTGGGGGGGAGAGGAAGGGAAGACTGAGGGGGGCGGAGTGCAGTGCGGTTTCTCCTGGTCGGAGCGCGATGAGGCTGCGGTGGGTCCCTGTAACTCCGCGGCCAGGAGGCAGCGGCCGGCGTTGCGGCGTGTCGGGACCTGTACCCGCGGCAGCGCTGCGATCCCCGCGCTCTGCCGTCCATAGCGGGAGAAGGGCTGTCGCCTCCTCACGAAGCGCTGAAACGCCGGGAGGAAAGAGGGTTCGTGTCCTGGGTAGGAAGCCCGAAGCCTTGGAAAGAGCCTGGGGGTCCCAATGGTGGCGGTGACCGGGGCGGGACGAAGGGCTCCCCGGGGCTGGGCCGCGGGCGGCGCGGCTGTGGTAAACACCGTGCAGCAGGAAGATGGCGGGCGGGCCGGGGCAGGTGACGGGTCGGGGACAGCTCCCGCGTTCTGTATGTGTATGGGCATACTAATGTCCGTTCGCACGCGGAACTGGCGCTGGCCGAGGCTGCTGAGGGGCTGCGGGGTGGGTCTGGTGGCTGTAAGCAACGCTACAGGGAGTCCGGAGCCAGGCGGGCTCAACGCGGCCTGACGGGAGAAGTGGGGTCCCCGCACCCCTCAGCACTGCAGCGGGGTTTCCTCGGGCCTTCCTACCAGAGAATACTGTGGGTTCATTTCCTACCTGGTGGTTTGGCAATGTCAGAATATGACAGGAGCACTGTTTCTGCCTTTCTTTTATATGGGGGAGGGTTAAACATTAAAGCAGCTTCATGTTTGATGTCCTGATTACAACTTCTGCTTGAGTAAAGTCATTTTAGAGGTGTGTGCATGTAGCCTTATAGCATAATAAATATACTGAGTCTTTTGAAGTATACTTTTGTTGATGAAGAACTAAACAGCCTTTTTGGATGTAGTTGATGCAATAAAATTTTATCACATGGGCTAACAATAAAGGTCTATGAAGATAAGTGTAACCTAGTTAAGGCACTCCTACTAAATCACCCATTTTTCACTGTGTATCTCACCAGTGTAGTATGTTGTGTTTGCAGTTACACCAGCATTTGGACCAGCTCAGGGAGCTCATTCAGATGCGATATAAGCCCATAGAAAAACTGGGGTTTTTTTCTTCTTGGCTGATTTAATTAAGCTGGCTTTGCTACTGAAACATACCTACATAGAAACTTGGTCTTCCTGTGGTGGTGTAAGATGCTACTGTTTTAGATGACAGCTAAAGATTACCACCTCTACACTGGAATAAGAAGAATGGCATGGTACCACCTTCAGCCCAATTTAATACCCATCAGCTCATCATCTCCCACATAGAGGCAAGTTAGGAGCTACCGCACAGGACCCTGAGCTGTAGCTGCTGGTGCATGGGCACGTTTCCTTCTGCATCTGCTGCAGAAGCAGTCATCTCTGGCAGCAGTGCAGGTTGGAAATTTGAAGGGGTTAGCATTCTTACAACTGCAGACTTAAGCCTTTTATAAAAGGGTTATGATTTTTCAGCAGCAGATGTTCATGGAGCACAGCAGACTTAAGGACATGTCAAGAAACTGGAAAAGATCATCAGTACTTCTGTGCTGAGGTTTATGGAAGCTTGAGCAGCCCACACACAGACAGTGGTCAGAGCTGTGTCTTCTCCATGTCCTTTGTACCAGCCTCCATAAGTAAGCTGATCAGTCAGCCCTAAAGAGCCACAAAGGTGCCTGCTTTTTTTGCTTTAGTCCCTTTCTTACTTCTCCTTTTCATTCTCCAAGCCTGCTCTTTCTCCAATACCAAAAGCAGCATTAAAGGGAAATAAAGAAACAAGATAGATGGATAGATAGGGCATAGAGATCAGCAAGGATAGCTGTGACTTGGATTGTCATATAATATCTTTTCATGCCACCTTGCTTAATTTCCATCTGCTTCAGGAAGGTCGCTCAGCAGTTGCTCTGGCAAACCTGCTCCCAGTGCCAGATGGCACGTAACTTTAGAAAAGTCATACCTGGGACTAAGCAACCAAGTGAATGTGGTGTAGTTTTCTCCAGTCTGCTCATTTATTCAGACAACACAGTTACAGAGGAGAGAAGGAAAGGTCATGATTTATTGCATTTGAATCTGGTGTCATTATCGCCTCACTGTGGAAAAGACCCAGCTATCAGTCTGGCCTGGTTCATAATCCATCACTGCATTGTAATAAACTGTTGTAGCCTAGCAAGTATAACAGTTACCTTTCATTTAGGTTAACTGATAAGAAGGATATACAATCTCAGAAGAAGAAAAAGCCCTTCACACCAGGCATGTGTCACAAGCCAAAACAATGGCATGTATGAAACAAAGACATTAGAAATAGCTGGGTGGAGGACTTTGCCTGGCATTGTTTGCATATGCATGTGTACCTGTGAGAGCTGTCAGACAGTCCTGAGCACAAACCCAACAGCACCAGTTCTGTCTTGTGCAGCCCTGCAAACGTTGCATGAAGCTGTCTCATCTCTGTGCTACAAACATAGAAACCTAAACTTTCCATAGCAAAAGCAGTGCTTTAACCAAGACTTCTGATTTGAAACTCAAACTGTCTGGGTTAACCCCAGACATCTGACCAATCTAGCATGTGTACATGAGTGTGTGTTTGTGTAGCTGTAGGAGAGAGGCGGAAAAAGAGACACAGGGTGAGTTACTCACCCTATAGATAGAACAGGAAGTTGCAACCTGAATCTGTAGAAGAAAATTGTGGTTGTGTTTTAACAATCCATGCGAGTATGGTTCTTGGAGAAAGCCAAGTAGATCACCTGGAGCTTAATCTCATTTTGCCTTGCTGTGCACTGCCCTAGCTGCTGCAGGGAAGGAAGACAGCCAGTTTTTTTCTGTACAAAGGTGGCTTCTCACGTTCCCACAAGGTAAGCATGTGTGAACTGGCAAATGTGCTTCTTAGCATGCATACCATGGTTATGCCCAGTCAATGGGCAGGAGTACCAAATGTCCTAATTTACTGAGCTTCAGAAGTTTCCCTGAAGACTGAAATGGAGCATGGGCTTACCCCAGAGCTTTTGGCTACAAGGTCTTTGTGGCTTGGAGCTGTGTTCAAAACCCAGTGCACATTCACTCAAAGCTGTTTCAGAAAGAAATCAAAGAACTGGGTGTGAGGGAAGGCTGAAAGAGCCCTGCACCTCTGAGTAAAGGCATTATCTCCTATTGCTTGTTTCCTCCTTTGTCCAGCTAAACTGGACTTTGTGCATTCCTTTAATTTGGCTACATTACAATGATAGCTCACTTTGTCACCAATTTCTCCCCTTTCCAATAATCTACAAACTTAGAGTTTAACTACTTATTTGGAGCAACATGTTAATTATGGTGGTGTGTAATTACTAACATATTACTGTAATTATAATTAAATTATGATCAATATATCCCATATATGGAACCTCAGTTAATTTCATCTATACCAAGAGTCTGAAAAGTTTGTATAATCAAGGTCATTTAGGATTAAAAAATAGATGCTAGCATTCATAGGTTTTAAAATAACACTCCTGAAATATATTTTATATGCAGTTGGTTGGAAGTTGTCCTTAAAATGTGGTTTTTCAGTGGAAAATGTTGTTTCTGTAAAACTTAAATTTCCCACAGGAAACAATTTTTGCCAGTGTTTTTCTGCTTATTAACAAAAACAATGCTCTGTTATAATTACTGATGCAGAAATGTCTTTACCATTGAAGATAGTACAACTTGGGATAGGGACCCAGCATGTGAAAGAACTGGAGCGGGGATCATAAATGCCAGGAAGCTGTTGAACAGCTCAAGGGTACACATAAAACCAAGTCCAAATGAAACATTCTTCTTTGATCTGACAAACTGAAATGCAATGTGTCTTTCCACAAATGTCAAAATGTTTCATGCTGGCTGAAAATAGTTAAATGAAACATTCAGGAATATCAGCATCAATTACTTTGTGTATACTCTGACTCTCAAAACATTTTAGTATTTAGCCACTTTTGTTTCTGAAGAGGATAAAAATAAGGTATGGTGTGGCCGATCCTTAGTTACATTTTGACCACTTACATTGTAAGTAACAAACTAGCAAAATACAATCCTCATGGATTCTCAAAATACTAGTTTTGAACATAAAAGGCATTATGGACAATAAATCTGAGGAAGATACATAGTATCCTTTGTATACAACAAGTAACTCGAATTTCTGATTTAAATCTGAAACTAATCTCATTTTAAATGAGTAACAAAGACTTGATCAGTGTCTGCATAATATGTTCCATTCATATTAACTAAGTGCCATGTGACTGCTGGATTTCTTGACATTTGCCTCTATTAGTCTCAGGCGATGACAGGCTCCTCTTCTATAATTACCAATGAAAATGCCACTACTACAATTTAATTTTACCTGGCTTCCTTATTCTTTATTTATTTACTTGCCATCTTCTGGGATTCATTGCTCAATATTGCTAAAACACTTAAATGTGACATTTCCTATACAGCTAATAAATATTTCCAATCACAATTACTGAGTTTCATAATCAGTGCGTAATTTGGATTCCTTTCAAACTGTAACACACACAACCATTTCCATACACAGAAGAAATTTTGCTCTTGCTGCTGTAGTTATTGTACCAGAATTTAGGTTTAGAGTGGTTTTTAAGTACTGCCGCCAGGCAACTGAAGCAGAAATAAGTGTGTGCATCAATGTACTCCTCTGCCACAAGCAGTTCTAACCAGAAAACAGCTGTGAAACACTGTCCAGATTTAATTTTTCTCTGTTTAACTTTTAAAACAATTCCTTGAATTAAAAGTATACACTGTTGATTGAGGTGTTTTCTTTGGATTTTGTGAATGTAAAAAGGAGGGTTCAGAATACAATGAATATTGCAGCAAGATTTTAATGGTATTAAAATAAATAGCCCCAAATAAATTCCTGTGTGTCCTTTCAGTAGCTACTTTTTGATAGTTTCATTGTAAATCACTGAGAGGCCTGATGGCTGTTATTTATACCTGTCATTCTTCACGCAGGAATGCTGGTTTTAGCTGGATACCTACTTTGCAATATTGGACATAAGATAGGAAAATTAGGAGCCATTTTCCATTTGTATCTTTTGACCTTATTAAAATTGGACATAAGATTTCTGAAGCAGGGAAATTTCTATCTTGTGACCTTGCTGTACATTTGACATGACATAATACAGGTCTGGTTTGCTGCCAGCCAGCAGCCAGCTGCAGCACTGCGGTGGGCTGCTTCAGGGGAACCTCATTTGCCTCCTTGTGACAAAGCTTTCATCCTGGGTATTCCCCAGGCACAGCTGCAGCACATGTGAAATGGAAATACCAGCAGCAGAAGGTAAGCCTGTGCACAGGGCATGTGAAGTGTTTGCCCTCTCAAATCTTTGCCTGCAAGAATCAGAAAAGCATTAAGACTTTAGCATGTTTAAAAGACACAAGGGAAGAATCTGGATTTTCTAATGGGAGGCACTCATTCCAAATTTGATTTTGAAAACAGGTAATTGAACTAACAGTAAGTTTGCAATACCCTTAAAAATAAACAAAGCAAAACAAAAAGCTTGCGTACTAAAATCTTGCATCAATGAATGCAAAAGATGTGTAAAATCTAAACAAGGTTCACATCATTTATCATATTTAGCTTTTTTGTATCAGCCTCAAGAACAAAAGAATCTATTTGTTATCAGTTCTGTTTCAAGGTTCTGATCCATTAGTGAAGCAGTATTTGTATTATCCTTAAATATCAAGCTAATGCTTGTCTCTATATTAATCAATACAAATGAAAATATTTCCACTCCTCTAAAATGCATCTTTACTTAAAACTAAAAATTGTTTAGACAAAATCTGAGGGAAAATGATCAAACACAGCTCTTTCACCTGGCATCAGCATTGTCTGGATGTACATATCATTCCATTTTACTTCGAAAATCATATTAACAACAAGGATTGAGACTGCTGCTACTAAATCATTAGATATGATGGCGAAACTGAGCTGTCTTGAGTTCCCTCTGTGAAATGCCTGCTGTTACAACCATTAGTAGTCACAGTGGCCAGTTCAGATTCTCAACTATTTTGTAGATTTAAAACAATATATTCTTAATAGTCTCTTAAGGGAAATAGGGAGCTTTATAGCTGGGAAACAAAACCAGATGGAAAATTAAAACAAGAAAGAAGACTAAAAACATCCCCTCCCTCTCAAGCCCATGAAGATCATGCTATAGGGAGCCATCCTGTATGTGACCAGGTCTATTTTTATATTAACTTCAAACAAATAGGGTACAGTTCTGACTTTAGTCTCTAATGTGAGTTTTCTCCTGCATTTCAGCAAGAGGTTTGCTGTTATATCTATGCACATTTAGAGAACTGACATAAGCCCAACCTATAGTGTTCAACAATACTCATATTGCGTTATCAGTGAGCACAACAATAGTTCTATTGTGTAGGGCAGCTCTTCTCAGAGGTGGAAGGAAGGCTGCACACAGGCTTTCAGAGTGGTCCAGAAATATGATGGTGACACCAGACTGGCTCATGTAAACAGGAAATCAAACCAGGATGTAAACTGGACTGCTTCCATATTCAGTAATACTCAGCTAAAAATAAGCAGGTTGAATAGAGGTAGGAAAACCAATTCTCTCTAACTTCATTTTTCAACTTGAATTATTCAAGACCCAATAGAAAATTTCAAATAAAATTAATTTTACTGTTATCAATATGTCTGTAATGAGATTGCAGTTACATCCAGAGGCCCTACTAGCACGAAAAGAACATGGGAAATCTTTCTTTCCAGAGAATAAGGATGTGGAGATGAAGGTTGAAAAAGGATACAACTGCTCTATAAATGTATCATGGGATTAAAAAAGAATCAAGGGGAAAGAAGTTCTACTTAAGCTAAAAGACAACATTTTCCTAAGAATAAATCAGTACAGAGTGTGAAATCTAGAAATGATTAGGTATCTTACCCGGAGAAGAATAAGGAGGTCCCAAGCAGCCTTTACAGAGTGAGGAGGGGAAGCTGGGGTTTTTTTGTAAGAGAATTATCAAATGCTATTGCCTTCATGACCATTGTGTGGAGTTCACCTGGGAGATCCCCTGCAGTCCTCGGTTCCTTATGAATCCCCTGACTGTTGACCACATCTATCTCAGAAGGAAGTCTTTCAGAAAATGAGGAATTCTTCAGAATTATTTATGTGACATGAGAAATACACATTACACACAAATCATTACTGAAGTTTCCCTTCTGCAAAAATCTATCTGAAGTATTGTTCTAAATATTGTGATTTGATACATATCACGTTCTTAATGACAATGTCAAAAAAATGCGGCAATTCATTTGGCCTTTGTTACTTCACCACCTCTGTCAGCTATGCCAGATGCCATACAGAGAAAAAAAAAGATGTAATAGCATCACACATAGCTGAAATCTGTGGGACTAAAATTAGGCACCACTGTCCCTCAACTTTAGGAATAGATGAACATAGGATAAGAACTGGAAAGGAGTAGCGGAAGTCACCAACTGCAAGCTCCTGCCCTCACTTGTAAACCTGGATATAATCCAATTAATAACCCTGTCAAGCTTCATCTCAAAGTAAATCACATTTTTTGCCTCGATTGGCCACAAGAGAAGACAGTTCCAAAACCTCATTGCTGTAACTCTTGGAGGCTTTTCTTATTTCCAACCTTAGTTTTTTAAGGATATTCTTTTCCTGTGCAAATATCTTCATTGCAGTCATCTTTGTCTTACTATATTAGAGAAGCTGCATTTTTGCTCTCCTTTCATGCCATAAACGTCTAGTAATTTCTAACAGGTCTTCTCCATATCTGGAGAATCAAATTAATTATTTAAATTGAATCAATCTTTCTTGGATAAAGAAGGTTAGATATGTGTGGAGTTCCAGATTACTGAAAAACTTCCCTAACCACTGGGTCTACTTACCAGTGATGAAGTGTAAAAGACAGCAGTGATGAAGGGAAAAGAAGCAGTCACAGGAGGAAGTTTTGGTTAGAACTTACCTGCTCAGTGGTAAGCAAGAGCAGACCAGCATGTCACTTACAAGATCTATGCTTGCTGCCCAAGGACTACAGCAAAGGAATGGCGAAAGTTTGTATGATTTAGTCTTGGCACCTCAGGCCTACTAGAAGTGCAGGATAAGTAAACAGATAAGGTCCCTGGTATTTTCTCCCCCTGAGTGTTGAACTTCCTTGAAAACCTGGAGGCTGTGTAAGTAGAAAAGCCCAGACAGACTTGGCCTCAGGCTGAACATCTTGGTTCAGGAACCACGTTTCTGACCAAGAGACTCACAAAGGACATCTTAGATGGCAGGGGCAGAATTTAGGTGGCTGTCATGAGAAAGAGGAATCACAACACAGTGGAGATGGTACATTCACGTGCCAGCTCTCAAGGGGCAGGATTTTTACACCATCTAGAAGATGTAAATGCAGACTCTGTGACAAAGAGCTGTAGAGGAGCTGCCCTTCAGTGCAACTGAGTTCACTCTAACTTCCACCCTATTCCCAGTCCTCATATTCTCAAGGATTGCCTTTCTTCCTTTTAGACATACTTTAGCCTTCTGCCACAAAATGTTTCATTAGTATGTTCTTATTTTTGACTATTAATGAAGGTGATGAATAGAACCATTGAGTGATACTGTGACCACAACTGAATTCTGAAATTCCACTTGCAAGTAGCAATCCAGAAGTTCATCTTGCAAGGACAGCCCACTCTTTGCTTTAGACGGTTTCATATTTACCTTACAATTCCTGAACTAATCCCCATGTCTTTACTGTGACTAGTCATTGATAAGCATTGCTTGTTTATTGAGGTTATATTTATCTCATTTTCTTTGGTTTTGTTTTGTAAATAAATGAATATCAGCATTGAAGCTAGATGATAACATATGTGATCATATAAAAAAATGTTGGCATACAGATTTGGCTTCTCTAACTGGACCATTATGATAGAATATTCTCTTTAAAAAGCTGGGTTTTGTCTGGTGGCATCCATATGGACACTTGTTGAAGCAAATTTGATTGAACAAAAGAATCCAGAGAATCAAAAATATTAGCATGCAACATTTGTTTGTTCCATCTTTATAGTACAGATTTTGGCCTTCTTAGTCTCATACCAAACTAAAGTGGATGATAAAATCTATACATTTCTGAACTAAAAAGAGGAAGAAAGAAATGATTCAGTGGTGATAAAAGGAAATCTGCTGAAAGGGTGAGGCTAGAATACAATGTAGCTGTTACATTTCAATACAATACATTTCAATACAATGTAGCTGTTACATAGCTGCTACAACTTGTTAGATTTCAGCATCACTCATCAAAGAAAATTAACATGATGCTCTTTTAAAATGATCTCTTTTCCTCATTTTATTTAGCTCTCACATGCAAAAATGCAGTAACTGCTCAAATAAATTGGCCATAAAACTATTTTGCACATGTATTTGGCTATAATTTTTGAGCATGCATATTTGAAGGTGCTAAGACTTCAGCATTCACATAACTTTGTTGCAGTATTGATTGCATATGTGTTTTCTGGTTAATTAGTTAAACAGCTCACTGTTTTTTCCTTACTGGATGTTGTACCAATTTATATTTTCTGCGAGTAGGGAACACCTCAATTTCCATTCATCACAAAGAAACTCTACTTGACCAGAGCCAGGAATCATTTTACCTGGTTATATTTTCTAAGTGCAACACATTCTCTGTACATGGAATAAATGACGTAACTGCTACACTGCCAGGGACTTTGTGTTTACAAATTGAGAATGGCCTTCCCTCCTCTATTGTATAATTTCACACACTAAACAAGATATAAATCGTTATTAGGTATTATAGCATATACTAAGCATTTTCAAAGCACTATGTGTCAAAGAATGCAACTGGGTGGAAATTATTAATGTCAAGAAAGAGAAAGACAACATAAGCATGCAGGCAGAGCAGCAAAGATAAAGTTGTGCCTTTCATTACAGATAGCATCAAGCCAAATTGAAAGTTTACACAATGGAGAACACACTTGTGTTCTTCAATTTATGATTGCAATAATCACAGGCAGTGTACAAAAACCAAGAAGAGCAAATCAATTCCATTAATTCTTTTTGAAAGAACAGCACATACCCTGTGACAGACACTGCCCGGACTGTGGAAATTTTTTACGATGGTGATGGTGTCAGAGTGTTGGAAGGATATATCTGTTGAAGAAGTGGCCAGAATAGGACACATAATTGACAAACATCTAGTAGATCAAATCTGCTATATATGCATTCAGGCTGTCTTATTGGATATACCTGCAGAATCTGTTAGAAACGCTTTAGATTACATTATTTTCCCCCAAACAACAGATAGCCCAAGAACCTGTAATATAATGAGCCACTTTTTCCCATAATCTATGTGTCAAGTCAATGACTAGGTAATATCACAGCTGAATGCTTTGAATACTAAATATAAAACTAAAGAAACCCAAACTACTGTCAGGTCCACACACAACTACTAGAGGAGAATGCTCATGAAGTTAGCTGTAGTCATGGTTTAAATCTGTTAGCCTTTACTTCCATTATACAAGTAATTGTTAGCCTTTACTTCCATTATACAAGTCCAGTGAAGTCAACAGTATTAATACTGTAAAACTAGTAGACCCAAATAAAGAGTCTTTTAATATGCTCAGCAAAGTCTGCCATTCCTGAAAAGCCTGATCTATGGTTAAGTTCGAATCTAGATGCTGTCTGAGTGGTTTGTTTGGTTTTTTTAGCCTGGTTTCATTCTAAGTGAAATGAATGGTTTTCTTCTATATTGCTTACAGAAATTGAGATCTACATAGGAGAGCAAACACCCAGCAGGATTTGTATTAAGAGGCCTCCCAAACACAGTGATCCAAGCAGCACCACTCAACCCATGCCATAACGTGGACACAGCATCTTAGAGCTATCGCCTGTGTGTACCTCAAAGGTGCATAGCTCCAGATACTGAATTGTGTATCCATTTAATACATCTTCCACAAAAGACAGCTCAGAGAAGCCACTGCTAACCTTAGTGCTTATTATTCGGACACCAGTTTTTAAGCAAGACTTTAGGGCAGATCCTCAATACTTTGAACTAATAACCTGTACTGGATAAACCAGAAGAAATGATAATAAACAACAGAATTAGTAGACATCAAGATAATTATGGTACAATGAAGAAGTGTCAACATGGCTTTTTTAAGGGGAAGTCGTGCTTCACTGATGTACCAAACTCCTCTGACAGAGTCAATAAAACATGCTGGCAACAGAGATCTGTTTGATACCATCTGTCTGGATTTCCAGAAGGCACTCAAGTTGCTTCCCCCGAGGCTCTTAAGAAAGCTAATCAGATGTGAAGAAATGTTCACAAGATAGGAAGAGGGGAGAGGAAGTAATAGTTGCCCTTCACAGCAGAAAGAGATCACACGTGGATTCCCACATGGTTCTGTGCTCAACACAGATTACAGGTGATCAGAAAACAGTGTTGAAAAGGGATGAAAACGTTTGATGATGACACTGAATTAGTCAGTGATGTAGACTAGAGCTGATTGCAGACTCACATTAAGAACCTTATACCATGTAGTGAATAGGCAACAAAAATACATTGTAGAGGAATGTAAAATGAAGGCAAACAATGCTAGAAATCACCACAAAAGGAATCAAGAACAGAAAATATCCATTTGCTGTTGTATAAATACATGACACATTCACATCTTCAGTAGTGTTTGTAGTTACATATCCATCTGAAGACAGATACAGAAGTAGTGTAAAAGATACAGATAAGTGCAGCAAGTATGGTTAAAGATATGGAGTGGTTACAGGAGTAAGGACAAAAAAATTCATGGGAGTAAAGGACACCAATGGCTATTCAATACAAACCCCCTGCATCCAGTTTAGGAAGCCCCAGAATAACCAATCACTAGGTACTAAGAAAGTATTTTGGGAAGGGTCTCTAAAGGGTACTTGTAATCTTCTCAGGACATTCACTTGGTGGTCACTATTGGAGCCAAGGTGCAGAGCTATCTGAAACTCTGATCTTACTTGTTTTGCTCTTACAGGTTTGGACGAGGTGATGCACTGTCAGTGTCAAGTGAGCGTGGACAATAAAAGTCTCCTCTGTTGGATCTGCAGAATGAGCTTGGAATTTCTGAGCAGTGCCATCATACCATGCACACAAGGCTGCATGTTTTGGGGAAACATCAAATCTGCTTTGCACACAGAGACACAATCTCCAATATGCTGTAATTGCCCGGGGTTTACAGAACTATGTCAAGCCTCTGCTCACAGCTGTGCATGCTCATTGTGATTGCAAAACTGTCAGATCTACCAGGAAAAAGGCTGCTGCATACCTTGAAATCTTAGACAAATACAGAATTCCTTTGTATTGTGCCAGATGATTTCTAAGTGAAAGAGAAGACTTATTCATGAGAAAACAAGATTGTAGTCCTATTTGAACATCTTTTATCTGGACCTAATGCGTCTTCCCTGACTTTGAAAGATAGGTTTTATATCATTTGGTGGGTGGTTCTTGTTTTCATTGTCTGCAAATGAGCAGCCTCTTGTCTCTGCTTGGTGGTAGGATGTAAAGGTTTGTTAGTTCCTTTTCTTTACCCTCATCATTTTTGTTGGCACAAGTTGCACTCATAATGAGAGGTGGTTGATAACACCTCAAATGTCTGCCTTTTTTCCAAACTGATGATCTTCCTGGTCCATATTACAGACATGAATAGGGCTCTTGAATGCAGAGGTGTGGCTTTGCAGTGAAATAAACCAAGATAGGGTCTTAATCATCTTCATTTGCCTTAGTGTTTGCTTTGCTGTTTCAACATAGCTTTCAAAGTCCATTGACCTCTGAATAATACAGGCTGCCAGCATGCCTATAAAGCCTCCATACCTTTCAAATATTTCAAATTCCTGAGATATTTAATGTGTCCTGTTATCTGAAACAACTACCATAGATGTTGGCTAATGCTGGCCTGTTGTGATTCATTTCCTTGCTGACTAACGGATTACTTAGATGAATTTCTTTAAGAAACCTAATGTAATACTCAACTCTGAGCATGTCCTGGTCACCTCTGTTCAAACAGTTCCATTGCCAAATGCTCCCAGGCTCTGCTGGCTGCCTCACAAATGAGCACAGGTTTATTGTGTGTTCACCCTTAATATTCTCTGTACAATGAAAAAACATGTTTTTCTGATTCTTGCATGTTCTTTGGTCAGTACAATACTTTTGGAAAGACACAAAAGTTCTGAGGGATTTTCCCCAAATCTATGCATTTTTCTCAGAAGATCCGTTTCTTTTCCTTCTAAGACCAATCCACTTCCTACAGTCAATTCTCTGTTTTCATTTGAGATGTCCCTAAGAATTGATGACGTTTTCTATAAGCCATCCAGAAGTGGTTTTGTTTAAAACACAGCACTGCTCCTCTCTCTGTCTGACAGATGATTTGTAGATTACAGTAAGTGTATTGTGCTCTTATTTCTCCTTGGCCTTACATCTTCTACAACTTCTCATGCTGTGAAATGAAGTGAGACCTGCTTGTCAAAATGTAAGGTCAGCCTCCTTATGTTAAATAGGCTTATGTTAAATTACAAGGTCTGTTCTTCCAAGTTTTCTCACTGAAAAGTTGGCAGTGGAGGTACCAAACCTCTCTCAAGGATATTTTATAGGAATTGTTTATATCATTCACCTTTCTAGAGCTTGTCCAGACTGTTCCCTTGCTATCCCTATTGCTGTGATTCACCTGCAAGTTCTTGTAGAGACATTATGATTTTCATGTGTCTCACAACAAAATGTGGAGAGTTTTCTTACTCATGTGACTTTCTACCAGGGGGAGGCTGGTGCTTTTGGCTGTTGCTGAATGACCACAGACCATCATCTATTGACAATGTGAAATCTTTTTCTGCTTGAGCATAGTTCTGCCACCCCAGCACCAGTGTTCTTCATTTGCTCCATTCCTGCCACAAGGCTGCTCCAAGGGCTGCTTATGAAGCAGCTTATAAACCTGGAGTATTTTCCCTTGTTTCACACATGTTCAGGAATGATCAGGCTTTCCAGCTCACCCTGCTGTCAGCAGTCAGCTCAGCAGAACCAGTCAATCACCAAAAAGCAGGAGCTGCCACTGATTTTAGCTGCTTGGCTTTTCTAAAAGGAAGCAGTATACATGAGTATAGTTGTTTATTACAAATTCCTCCCATTTAATCTCCTAAAGGCTTAAGCAAATGTAATTCATCAATAATGAACAGCCTAGTTTACATTTTATGAAGAGTCATATTTTAAGCTGCACAATATCTCAATGACAACACTTGGTGATTGCAGATATCCCCAGCAATACAGTTTCTGTGGGAGATTCTTAGGCAGCCCAAAGCCAGAGAGGGCACAATGTAGGAGCAGATGTTGGTGGCCTTTTGCCCTATGCAGTATTTCTGCTAGAGGAGATCAGCCCTACTTGAACTTTTTGTTCCACCACTCTGTGAGGAGGAATGGATGTAGCCAGCATGGACACTTGTTTGGGTCTACCACAGGAAAAGAGGTACAGGGAATTACTGATGGAGTTCTGTCTTCACTGGCTCTGGTAGTTGTTTATTTAGAGTATCTAGGTAGCTGCTGAATTCTGAATCTCTTCTTCGTGGTGCGACCACAAGAAATTAAGACCTAAGACTTAAGCTTAACAACATTAATATTAGGGGGTTCTGATGTGCACTTTCATTCTGTCACTAGCAATAACTTGTAAAGGTAAAAATAAAATCAATCTCATAAATGCCATAATCCATTTTGGCAGAGGATACACAAGGAAGCATTAGCATTCCAAAATACATTCAGCTTCTGCATGTAAACCTTTGAAGCATGTGTCTCAAAACCCTGGGGTTCTAAAATAGCTTTCTGAAGCTCAGGTATTTTTTTTTTTTTGTTAATATTAGTACTTCATAATTTAGCTGGACATAGATTCCAGCCTATGCATGCTAAATACTTGACCCTCTTGCTCATCACACATTTGTCTAATGCAAAATTCTTTATTTTTGAAGGGCTCTCAGTTGTTTTTCACAGAAGAACCTGCCCTACAGAAGTGTTTATGAGAATACATTTCAGCTATTCTTTTCTTGTCACTTGGAGGCCTGGTTGATTTGAATCCCACCTATCGATCTGAACAAGGTGTTCACTTTTCTGTATTATTTTGTGTAGTTTCTGTCAATATACTCACATGGACTTTCTCCTCATATGGCCTTTCTGGTTTCAAACAGCACCTGGAAGGCTTCATTTCCTCAGCCTCTATCAATTGCAAAGGTAAATAAGGAGATTATTTTTATTTGATTGTCATTCAGATGTCTGTAGTTAGAGCATTAAAACATCCTTTTGTGGTTTGTACTGGGTGCACAACAAGTCAAGAGAACTTTAATAAAAAATTAATGCATTTGCAGAGCTCCAAAGACAAGTTTAACTGGAGATAGATAGACTTGAAGGCCCTTTGGAAGGAATTCAAAGCTCAGTTGAGTCTTTCTGCAACTCCAGAGAGCTCTGATGTATTGAGATGGCTTGGTGACTGTGTTGGATGCAAAGAAAAGTTTGCAATCAAGGCTCTGCTGCAGAGAATGCTTGCTACTGGTTATAGTGTTCCCTATGAGGTTGATGCTTTTCTGTAGAAGACTTCCTGCTTACTGCAGTAAGCCTGTAATAAAACTATCCCATCTTGTTGCTTCTTTGTTTTGAGAAGCAAAGTCCATTTCAAGCAGAAGGGATTCTGTATGCCATGTTCTGGGACAACCAAATCTCCAAGTCTTTACTCTGGAAAACTTTAATGGAAAGTAACAGCTGAAAGCAAGGACTAGAGCAGACAGAAGACAGTAAATGTCCAACCTTAGTTATTAAAAATTCATCTCCAAAGTAAGGGAAAGAAAAGCTGATCTGGCATTTTATTGAACTTTATTTCATTTGTGAAAAATGGAAATGAGCAGTGACAGAAATGTCAGGGCTCACATTTTACCTGCTCTTTCTCCCTTCCTTAGATATTTCTGCATATTCCACATAATTCCTTATCAGTTTATTTAAAAAAAAAATGCATTTTATGTTTATTTTGCCAAATGTTTCGTCTCAAAGCTTTCATGCATGCACTTTCATTTGCAACTAAAAGCCAATTTACAATGCAAAATTTCATATTAATTTTTATATGCAATTCAAATTGGAGGAACAATAGTGCATACATTAAGAAAACCTGCATTTTGAAAATGTATTCTTATGTAGGCACTAGATTGCTATTGCAGCTACAAAAGAATATCATAAAACAGTAAAACATGTCTCACAAGTCATAGCAAAAGACACATTAGTTACTCTAAGCAGTAGTTTGTTTGCATTAAAATTAGCACTGAGAAATTTTACTGGGAAACTGAGTACTTGAGGTTTCCATTAAGAATGCTGAGTGCAAGATGCAGAGTTATTTCCATTTTCTTGTTTCTGTTCTAGCACATATGGAAATACCCACTTACTTGGAATTTTCTGGAAAAATCCCACTGAATTTTAAGCAGAATACTTAGGTTTGTATGAAACTGATAAATAAGACTGTATTGCCTGGATGCCTTTGGGGAAGCTATCATGATTAGTTTGCACTCAGGAATATGATGCTGGAACTTAACAGGGATGTTCAGAGCTGCAGAAAGGCTAGAGGAATACAGTATTTTCAAGACACCTGCCCCAGTCACTTCTCAAGTAATACCAGTGGATGGTTTGCACAGTGATGAAGGTTAGAATCTGGACAGCATTTAACAAGTTAGATGATACTGCTACAGAAGTATCATGAAAGTGTCATTGTCACAAGACCTAAAGAAAGGCAGAAGTATTCACACTTTAGATGGATAAGATAGTGCAGCATCAGTTCTGCATCCTGAACCAAATGGCTCCCATCAGAGATTTTTCCATAACTATGAGGTAAAAAAAAAAAATCACTTTTTGTTAATGACTTCTGAAATTCTGCACAGTCTGAATTAGTTGATGTCCCCATTAATTCCCCTTTAAATGATACAGATCCATTATACAGTCTGTGCATGTGATAACCCTGTTTCAAAGCATGCAGGGCGACAGAAGTAGTGAGACCTGCTGAAACATACTTGTTATTTCTTGGAGTTACCCTGTTCTGCTGAATTGCTCTTGAGCTTTTACTATTCCAAGCTTTCTATTGTCTGCATTTACTATGCGTGTAACAAAGTTCCTTCTACGCAACCTGGAGTAGGCGCAGGATGACCACAGCCACTCTGCAGAGCTTCAGTTCAGAACTCACACCAAGACCACTGGGGTAAATACTTTTTTTCCATTGTCAACTAAAAAACCACATTCTGCAAAGAAATTAATATTTTCCATTTACACAGAATTACATGTTTCTGAAATACTGAAAACATTTTAAATTGATTAATCCTGTGGTACACATCGAGGTCAAACTTGTTTTCATGGGCAGCAGTGTTACTAGGATTAACTCAGCAGAGCTCAGTTTTTCCATTATATTACTTGCTAATACAATTTGGCTTTTAGTCTTTACAAATATTATAAAGAGGTTAAAACACCAAACCAAATGTCCTGATCAGCAAAGCTGCTGCAGTGATTACAGGATTCCATAGTTTTGAGCAGTGACAGGATCTACTCATTTTGAGGTTCAGCTTGAGTAATGGATTACTCTGTGGGGTAAAATCTATGCCTGAGACAAAATCACTGAATACAAATACAGGTATTTGCCAATACTCCAGGTCCTTGCTACATCTGCACCACAAGTATAAAGATTCAGAGCAAAGCAAGATGTTACTGAATTTACCATGGCTACACCAGTGCATGTAGATACTTGCAGATATTCATCCAATAGAGGGAAGGGTTTCTCTTATTGCAGGGGAATGCTTGTAGACTGGCACAGAGAAGGGGGAGTGAGTCCACAGGTTGCTAACTACATCCAAACCAGCAAATCCTCACCCTTCCAGTATTATTGCATATCATTATATTAAAAATTTATGGATTAAAAAAAATAAAGAAACAAACTCTCCTTAAATGAAGTGCAGATGGTTAATTCTTACTCATGACCACAATAGGAAACCCAAGAAATAACTGGCTTAATTTATTGCATGGGATATTGAGCATAAACTGAGCACAAGGAAAATGCTTTCCAACATAAAGGATTGTTAAACACCAAAACAGGTTAGCTCAGAAGGCCATAGACTAGGAAGGCTTTAGGAAACTGGAAGTTTTAAGAACGTTAGGCATCATTTTATTGAGGATGGTCTAGAATACAGCTGGCCAGCTCAGTGTAGGAGGAGAATGGACCATGGATCTCTTGAGATCCTATTAAGCTTTTCAGCGCTACTATTCCATAGGGGCTGGACTGCCCTCAGGCCAGTGCAGTACAAACAGTCCTGAAAGTAAATGACCAGCTGGAAACAACTGAACAACTGAATATATTCAAGGGAAAGGAAATGTCCTTACAGTTTTCTTACTAGTCTTCATCTCAAAGTTATGCATCATATTGGGTCAGCCAAGAAAGCAAATACCATATTCTGATGCAATCCAGTCCAGCCTGTGTTGCCCACATCACTGTTTCTTTTTTCCTATCTTGATTACAGATCAGAGTAGTAGAGGCTTAAAACTGCAGCTGTCAGAACAAGAGGTCACTTGAGTCATTGCAGTTTTCAGAAATGTGGCTTATGGCCTCAGAATTTTCTCTGGGAACATTTTATTGCAAATGAACTGTGTTTCACATCACTGTCTTTGCAAGACTTCAGCCATTCTACCCCACTTTGCCAATGTTTCTGAAGGGTTTTTTTCACTGCACAGACATTAGAACAATACATTCCTGGTTTGGCCACTTTTATGGCTAACTGCTTGCACTTCTGGTAAAGAAACAGTTTGAGTCAAACTGAAAGCTGATGCCCTATTTTAGTCATGTTGTTTGCATCACGCCTTTAGAGAAGACAAATCCTTTTGAGTAGCCAGAGCCCAGCCTCTGAACCAAATTCTTCTCCGTGATGTGTATAAACCTGACTTTGATGTGTATAAACCTGACTTTTGCTTTCTTCAGTTTGTGCAAGTTTGTGACTTGAGTTTGCATACGTATTTTTTTGTGGTTTAAATTAAATTTGTCTATAAAAATCCAAACTCTGACCTGAATGCAGTCTTGGCCATCTAATACTGTAAAACTATAAACTGAAAGCTGAAATGACACGTTTTTACAGTCATTCCAATTAATATTAGAGGAAGCAAACAAAAAAAACCCCATCAGATAAACTTTACTAATCTTCCCCTTAAATCCTGATTTTATTCCAACCAGCAAAATTACCTGTCTAGCTAGTGTCTGGAAAGCTAATAGTTGATTTTGAAATATGCATCCATACTTTGCCTGTAAGTGTGATCTGTAAAGACGCAAATGAAATGCAAATGTTACAAACACTACATCAAATCCTGGTCCAAACCAAAACCAAATTATGTTCCAGGTTTACACCAGTAAATGCCCAGGTTGTGCAGGTCAAAGGTACAACCAGCAGCCAACAGAATAAAAGACTGAGCAAAAGCTTTCCTGCACCAACTACACTGAAGCAGGTATAAAAAGTACTACATAAAATAATAGTGGAGAGTAAGCTACATTTATTCTCTAAATAGCAGACAAAAAAGTGCACAGTATTTGTGGTTCTCAGAGCATTTAGTGGAAATCTCTCAAAATTGCCAACTGAACTGATGGACATCTTGTTTGTACATGTTACATTACCGAAATTGGGCATTACTATATTTAAATGAGTTTTTGTTGAAGTTTTTCACGTCCTACCAGTTTTAGACTAAACCAAACAGTGGTTTATTGAAATTGAAACATTTTCCAGTCAGTCTGGCCTGAAGACAAGCCTTAAGTGACTTTAATTCTGGAATTGTTTCAATTTAAAAAAAGGAAATTTTAAAGATGCTACATGAATCATGTTCATTTGGGCTTGCTGCACAGAGGTTTTTCCCAGCTTTTATATTTATTAGTTACATTTACAAGATTTTAATATCTGCTTCTAATTCTCTTGGCACCTATCCTATATTTTAGCTGGGTTGGGAGAGGTGGAAACCTAACCAAAGGCTGGTTATGGTGTTTAGAAAGTGCACTGTAAAATGTAACTCCCAGTAGCTTC
The DNA here is from genome assembly GCA_002631895.1 of Agapornis roseicollis. NCBI lineage: Eukaryota > Metazoa > Chordata > Aves > Psittaciformes > Psittacidae > Agapornis > Agapornis roseicollis. The sequence goes on along the minus strand of NDXB01006413.1, from coordinate 29,437 downwards.
AGCTATGTACTCATGGGGTAACAGCAGCTGAAATATGAATCTAGCATCTGGGACACTCTGAGACCAATAAGCCAGTTAATTTTCAACAACATTCTCTTCTCTGTTGGGCAGATAAACACAGAAGATAGATACTGTGCTACTTACAGACCCTAACATATCTGCTTCTTACTGTTCAAAGATAGCTCATTTTAAGCAAGAAATGATACATCTTACATGTGCACAGTTGTGCTAAAATTTGCAGCTTTATCTTTCTGCCCCAGCAGTAATTCCTGGGCTTTTCTGCTTCTGCAATATTTATAGTCCCATCCAGTCCAAAACCACAAACCCATAAGAAAAGACCACAGGTTTCCCCTACCTTTGTGAACACAATTCACCCTTGCAGACTATACAGATCAGCAGCAGGCACAGCTCTTGGTTGCCATTGTTTTGCTAGCTGAGTTCATTATTCTTACACATTGTTTGCACAGCTTTGTATTACAGGATTGATAGTTACAAAGCACCTGGAGGAGGAACAACTCTTTCCCTTCTTCCTCCACTGGCTAAAGTTTAGTCTCTTAGGTAATTCTCAGTGACTTAGATTATTTCATTAGCCTTAGCTGTGTTCTGTAACTTTTTAGCACCCACTGGAGAAGATCAAGCTTTCCACCTGATTCTCACCCCTTCTATCATGGTGATGACTCTTACTTCACCCTCTGAAGTAGCCACAACTTTTGTGCATCCTGGACATCTAAGTGAAGTAATGGCATTTTACCTGAAAGGACCAGTCTGCGCTGCCTAAACTGGTCTTCCAGGAACAACAGTATGTTTCAAAGCACTCAGCTTCACTGCTTGTGATGATTCTTACTGAGAAGATGGAGCAATCATTATTGCAGGGCTGCAGCCCTGAGAGCTAGCAGACACTGAGCTACTCTTACAGTAGTGAGTCCAATGACACACATGTACTCACACTGATTATTTGAAAGTGAGTGGTAAATCCTGTGTGCGTGGTGAGCTGGAGAAGTGGTGGCTTTACAGACTGACACATGTGAATAGGAGACACTGAGAGGATCTCTACAAATCAGTGCTCTGTGCTCCCCATGGTTTGGATAAGCTAGGGTCTTGGGGATGCCATCTTTAGATAAAAAGACATAGGATAAAAGGCTGAAACACATTACTCATCATCATTAGCTTCCTGGTCATGTGAGAACTACACGAAGTGCAAACAACTTGTTAAATCTGCATGTTGTGCACTTGCACAGTGCTCCTCAACGTGTTTCCCAGTGGCACAAGGAGAGCCTGATGCCCAAGCTGGAAGTGTGGCTCTGCAGGATGCTGCCTGCCCTTCTCAGTGACCCTGATGAGTGCATCTTTGGGCTTCTTTGTGGAGTAGATTTCCTTAAGAAATGTTACACTTCTGCAAACTTTCCATACATTACAGGGCTTCAAACCTTTCTAGAAATGACAAAAAGCAGGTCAGCAGTCAGCTGTATTACTTTCAACTGACTTCACTGGCCTTAGTTCATGCAATTTGAGATGTCCTGATATTTAAACTGACCTATGAAGCTGACCTTTACATTGAGAGCCAAAAATATTATTTCAGGATTTTGAGAAAAGCAGAACTGATACTGATGCAGAGCATGGGCCAGTAAATCAAGTGTAGAATGAAGAATAACACTGTGGTAATTAACAAAAACAAATCAGGGTTTTTTTGAAGCCCAGGTTACATATAATAGAAATAAAATGAGTTAAAATAGCACTGTGTCTTTAAGATACCTAAACAACTGCAACCTCACTTCAAAGGGAAGGCACACAACAATCAGACAATTAGAATTAGAGCTTTCTTTGGTGCATTTAGCTGCTAAATAATTAACTTTTTTCTTAAGCTGCATTTACATTTTTGATGTAAATGTGTTTTTTTCCCAGCTTGAGAATACCACTCAAGGCTATTATTCATGGAGTTCTTAAAATAAAATTACGTAAAAACATCCACTCTGCACAATATAGCACATACAACTCATTGCCTAACCTCCTTAGGCTCTCAGTCCAGAAAGTAGTTCAGAGTATCTAATTTGTGGACTTTAAACAGTTCAGAGCATGAAAACTAAGCAAGCTTCCTGTTCCCATAACCAGGAACCATGGCCTCACTGCTTGTGTGCCCAGCATATTTCTCTACCCAGAGCCCCCACCAAGAATGTGTGAACGTGTAAACCCTACTGAACCTGTATGACATTGCTGTTATCTGTGGACACTTCCTTCCTGCTGGGCAAGAAGCAGGTAAGAAAATGGGTGACCATAGTATCATAGTGACCATAGAATCGTGGAGTGGTTTGGGTTGGAAAGGACCTTAAAGCTCATCCAGTCTCAACCCCTGCCATGGGCAGGGACACCTTCCACTAGACCAAGTTGCTCCAAGCCCCATCCAACCTGGCCTTGAACACTGTCAGGGATGAGGCAGCCACAGCTTCCCTGGGCAACCTCTGCCAGGGCCTCAGCACCCTCATGGTAAAGAATTTCTTCCTTATATCCAATCTAAATCTACTCCCTTTCTGTTTAAAACCATTGCCCCTTGTCCTGTCACCACAGGACTTGGTCAAAAATCTCCTCCCATCTTTCACATAATCCCCCTTTAAGTACTTTAAGACCACAATAAGGTCTCCCTAGAGCCTTCTCATTTCCAGGCTGAACTCGGCCTGTCTCCATAGCAGAGGTGCTCCAGCCCTCTGATCACCCCTGTGATCCTCCTCTGGACCTATTTCAACAGGTCTGTAACATTCTTGATCTGGTGACTCCAGAGCTGCAGACATGACTGCAAGTAGGGTCTCACCAGTGCAGAGCAGAGAGGCAGAATCCCCTTTCTTCACCTGCTGCTGGTTATGCTTCTTGCAGTACAGTCCAGGGATATGGTTTGTTTCTGGTCTGTAAGCACATATTGCTGGCTCATGTCCAGGTTTTTATCCACCAGTGCTCCCAACTACTTTTCCAAGGGGCTGCTTTCAACTCCTTCATCCTCTAGCCTGTTACTTATACTGTCATTGTGTTATTGATACTGGGGATTGTCCTGACCAGGACCATGTACTTGGCCCTGCTGAACCTCATGTCGTTCACATGATGCTGTGGTGTCTTACTACTGGGGCTAAGGAATTCAGTTTACCTTGATATTCTGAAGTCTTCAGTGTGGATGGTGTCAAGCACAGGCTGTTTCTACAGTGATTTTGCTGTCCCCATGTCTGCCACTCCAGACAGCTGCTACCTGGCCTGGAGCTAAAGCTAAAAGCAATGTGGGAACTACAATTGATAATTAACATTAGATGGCTTTTGTGCCTGTTGAAAGCAAACCACTCATTTACATGTCTTCATATAAGGTACTTAAGGAAATAACATATAAAACAGAAATTAGAAGACCTAGGTGACAATTTGCCAAGCAAACAGGCGTTGACGTATTGCTTGGGAACTTCATTACAGTATTAAAGATATAACTTATCAGTGAGACTCCCAAGAAAATAAAACAACAACTAAAAAGAATAAGGTCTCTGTATCCCAATTAAAATGTAGTCATAGAAAAACACAAAGTAGTGTAATAAGGATGATAAGAGGCAGGGCATAGATTTCACATTAAGAGACATTAAGTAGACTCTTCACCTTGGAATAAAGATGGTAGAGAATGAAAATGTGATAAATGTATACAAAATCCTGATTAGAAAATGCTTATGCACTATTTTTTCTTAATATAAAACCTAGAGTACATCACACAGAATTAGCAGGCAGGAGGATTAAATAGACTTTCACATTTATTAAATCATTAAACTAACCATCACAGGATTTTTTTGGATGCCAGAAGAGTGAATATATTCCAGGTTGTTATGACCCCTGATTTTTATAATTGGGGAGTTATATCAGAAGGAAATATAATCCTTTATGTTTTTATGTATGCTTTCTCTTAACATCTATTACTGGCCACTGTCAGAGGCAAGATGCCAGTTAGATGGACTTTTGTTCTGACTGGCACAGTTAGACTGAAGTTTTATGCAAAGCAAATAATAACCCCTGTTAAGCTTTCTTCCAGGATTGGCTAAGATCATATTTTTCTTGTAATAAAAATACAACAGCAGAAGGGCCACAGAGTAAATAACAGATGTTAATATAAACTGATAACTCTCAAATAAAACCCAGGCTGTAGCATGAGTATATATCCGCAAAAGTAATACCACAAGAGATTTCTAGGAATTAAAAGATGAGAGTCTTTATCACAAGGTCAAGTGGTCAACACAGACTCTAATGACAGACTCATAAAAGGCCTAACAATGAGCATGATAAGACAAACAGCTCTGCCCATGTAAAGGTAAACCATCTGCCTTATCATCTAAGTGTGCTGACAAAATGGAAACATGAGTGCATATAACTTACTTCTGCTCTTTAAAGAAAGTTTTTGAAATGCGGTCTTCAGAAGATATGCAGGAAAGGCCATAAGAATGCTCCAGAGCATGGAAAGCATCTTCTCTCCTGACAAATTGAAAAGATTTATCCTGGTTAACTTATGAAAGAGCACAAAAGACTGAAAGTGCTATAGGGGAGACTGAGCAGGAGTTTGAATTTAATTCAAAGCAATTAAATGATGGCAGTTTCTTAAATAATTCTCTTTCTTACTTCTTTCTTAATTGTCATGTACCCTGTAATTAGACTGTGGATAAAAAACGTCATTCAATCTAGAAGTTACAAAGGAATGAAACATTTGTATGGATTTCAAGAATATGCAGAATTCTAATTAATCTGAATATCCTGGAATATAAATGTCAGACTTTGAGACATAAATCAGTCTCTGACTATTAGAGATTGGAATGAAACTTAGTGTCCAAGACAGGTGCATAATATCTTTAGTTGACAACCACAGGGCTTCTTGCAATCTGTCTCAGAAGCATTTGGAATTGACCATTTCTGAATGTACAACAGTGTGATCCATATGTACTTTTGAATACATTTTCAACTTCTGTGCTCCTGCTATGACAAAAACAATAGAGTAGTGCTGTGGGAAGAGGTAGAATCAAGCCCAGCTGCAGCATTCCTCAGTTTAGGACTGGTGGCATTTGTAGTGGAATGAGGAGCCGTTAGCACAAAATGAGAGAAAGAAGTCTTTTGGTTACATACCAGGGAAGCTGGGCAGCTTAAGCATGTCAGATACGATGATTTCAATGCTTGTGTTTGTGGACTGGGGCTAAAGGGGAGGAGTGCACAAAGGAAAAGATGAAATAGAAGGCTGCTAGTTGTGCTTGTAGGGAACTTTGCACAGACATCAATGGCAGCTGTATTTTGGAGGGAATGGAGGCAGGGTGGAGATGGAGAAAGGAAGTAATGACAAGGTATGAAGACTGCTGCTGGCTGGATGTGTGGGTCAATGGTCATTAAACATTATGACTACATGAAGGTGCCGGAATGGATAGAAGTGCTGAACCCAGGTCTAAGCAAAGTGTTTATCCATGTGGAGTTTCATACAATCAATAACCAAGCAAGTCCTGTTGTAGATGCTGCTTGTAAGTATTGGCCTAGCTGGTAAGAATTGTCCTGGGGTCCAGTAACAGAACTGTCTCCTCTGATGCCAGTAATAGAATAGTTAGGGCAGACATGATCTGCTTTCCACAATGGCCTTGGCCTGATCTTGGGAGAGGAAGAAAAGCTGAGCCTCAGCTTCCAACATATTTGATAAAACAGCAGCTCCTTTCTGCCTGTAACCCTGCTGTTAGTGGGTCTTCACAAGCAAGAAAAGATGCATGTGCCTCCAACATAAAAAACAGTGAGTTGTGGCAATTACACTCATGGTGTGAAGAAGCTGGGATCTCCAAGCAAACCTCGAGTAAGTTGTGCTACTATCATGATGATCAAGTACATCTCACTAAGTTTTTACAGGAAGCCAATTACCATAGAATGAAATGCTACCACTTAGCTTTGGGGAAATATCTCTCTCTCCTTTAGAATACCTGGAAGAATAAGTATGTTGTACACTGGCAACATTTGCAGGTTACCAAATTTTTTTAGAAGTTTAGCTAGAACTATAAAAGAATACAACAAGCTGCAAGGGCTGATGAAACTAGGCTAACAGGCAGTACAGTCCGATAAAGTCGAATGCTAATTAATGCATCGCATCACAGTGCTGATTGGAAGGAACTCCTTGAATTACTCATAAGCATAATGAATTCCACCTTTACCATAACTACTCAAGAAAATGGCCCAGGCATTGTAGTAGACAGCTAGCTGAAGGCACCTTGTAATTGCATGCTTATATTTAAAAGAACAAATCAAATACAGGAGGTACAAAGGACCACCATAAAATACTAATGATTCAAGTATATAACACACATTCACCATGTACAATAAAATACAAGGAAATAAAAAGAAGTGGTTTAGATGGGAACAAAAAGAGCACTGGGGACTTAAGAAAAAGCATCTAAAGAGCTGCACTCTTTCACTTTAAAGTGAGAAAATAAGAAGGGAAATGAAAGAGATGTGTAACACAGTATATTTTGGAAAGAAGACACACCAAGTATATCTATTTATAACCTTTATAATTGGAAGACATCAAAGAAACCAAAAGATAGTATACTGCTAAGAGTGTTTTTTTGATAGACAGCACATTTTGTTACCCATCTTCACTAATGACAATATATTAGCTTGCAAATGAAAGTATCATCCCACATCAGAATGAAAAATAGGAAATTACTAGGGACATCAATACTAATCATAAAGTTTTTTATTTCTTACAGAAGGAGATACAAAAAATGAAGGAAAAAATTACCATTGTCATACTGTGCTGGTGTAATCACCTAACACTGCAACAATATTCTACTTAAACACAACTGTATGTTGTTCAGAAAAAACAGCTACTTTATTTATTAGCAATTGCTATGATTCAGAAATTTGGTGATTGCTTTCTTCTAAAACTGTATGCATTTTCTTGCAAAATAAAGAGAACTCAGTGATTTCATTTGTTGCTCTGAACATGTAATTACACTCAGTTTGTTGCTGTGGTACTGGAAGCAGAACTTAGCTGCATATTTTTCCCTTGGTTTTGTATTTATAACATTGTAAAAATAATATATGCATATATGACTTGATTCTGTGACATTTACCAAGTCCTACTCTGCTGGGAACCAAGCCTGCAAAATCATACTCATGAGGATACCCTCCCCAAGTCAGCTCAGTGAATGAAAGCTCCCCACATGAGTAAGGCTATAAGAATAGACTAGAGGAGGTCAAGGTCAGTGGTGAGTTTTGGCTGAGTCAGGGTTGGAGGATAAGGCCCTTATGAATCCTATAAATAGTTCATTGTTAAAAGAGGTCAGATTGAATTCTGGAATTATTCTGGAAAAAGAAACCACTGCGTGACTAATGACGTACACCTACCCGAACCCCTCTGCTTGTTAATGTGACATTTGTTTGGAACCAACACATATAATAAATAAAAGATATTTTTAGGATGTTCCAGGGAAATGTTTTCAGATTTTGGGAGAGTAATTAGAATGTATTTCGAGGTTTCACTGTATCAAAGGAATGGTTGTTACTGCATACAAATAAGGTATTAAAAACTCGTGTTTTCTATTGATCCTGGTGGAAATGGGAAATCAGGCCAAGGATACTAAGAATGGGACTTACTCACCTGATTTACATCAGCCAAGAGCTGATATGTAGACTCCTTTTACTGTAAGCTGAGAGAAGCAGTTGCTTCCATGGACGATTAACCCCATCCTAAAGCTGTAGTTTGGCACAAGCTTAAACTGGCCTAACTAAACACTAACTCCAAGAAAAGTAGTCTCCCCAAGGCCCAGCATAAGTTATTTGTTCCCAGTTCTGTAGAGTATTTTTATTTTGTTGACATAAGGGTTCAGTAAACTTGATAGGTAGCTGATACTACTGAAACCAGCCCCTTCCATCACCTCCTTTTTCCCCTCAAGGGAAAAAGCAGTGGCTGGGCAACAGATCAGAGCCATGCTGGGCAAAAATGATTGGTTCTTTCAACTTGGGAGGTAGAGGAAAGCATTTGTCAAAGGCTCTGAATAAGCCACACAGGTCTAACACTTCACTGCTACCAATACAGGAAGGTCTTCTGTTCTTCTGTTTCCCTCCCTGCTGCCAACTGCAAGCTACCACCACTTCCCTTTGCAATGGCTGTGGCACTTGTAAAAGCCTTCTGTGACCAGAGACACCTTCATAGCCTGGCAGAAAATGAAGCCATTAAAAAAAAAGTAAATAGATTTTAGTGGGTTAGCAGCAGAGTTGGATGACAGGGATGTCAGATGTGCAGCACAGCTGGCAAATAAAAAGGCTAGATGACCTGTGGATGAGGGTAGGGATGGAAAAATGAGAAGAGAAGGAAGTTTGGAACCATCCTTCCAACAATCACCCTCAGGGCTCCCTTCCATATTACACTGCGCATGATCTAATTGGAGGCAGACATGGAAAGGGATGGTCTTACTTTCCACCAGGCCTCTAGCTGCACATTCTCAGTAGGCATAACTGTATCACAACTGTATTGAGTTGAAATACTGTATCACATAACTGTAACACAGAATTACCAGGTTGGAAGGGACCTCTAAAATCATCAAGTCCAACCCATGCCCTACACCTCAACTAAACCATGTCATCAAGTTCTATATCCAGTTTCTTTTTAAACACATCCAGGGATGGTGACTCCACCACCTCCCTGGGCAGACCGTTCCAATATTTTATTATTCCTTCTGTGTAAAACTTCTTCCTAATATCCAACCTGTACCTTCCTTGGCGCAGTTTGAGACTGTGTCCTCTCATTCTGTCCTTTGCTGTAGATGGGAAGGGACAGGATACTCAGCATTCCAGCTGGGGCAAAATGCACCATAAGGTGTCAAACCCAGGTTGAATCAACTGCCTTCTGGAGTTCTTACTTTCCTCATTAACTAAAGGGAGCCTAGACAAAACTCCTACTAGAACCTTGGTTTTAAACCAGCTGAAAGTCAGTGAGATGAGATTCAACTGATGCATCCATCTCGTGCTGTACTTGTCTGTAGTCCCCACTTTACCTTGCTGTAGCCTTACATTTTGAAAGAATGCATTTGCGCTAAGTATTTCTTCTATATTTTACAAGAAAAGTGGCAGTGAAAAGACACCTAAAAAGTGAAAGAAATTTGAACCAATCTGCTGATAAACGCATTATTATACCTGTTCCCAAACGAATTGCAAGCCTGTTGCAGTGTACCAACACTGTCCTCTTGCAATGCAAAATGAAGTCAAAACTGAAAGATCACAAAGGAAAAAAGGGCAAGTCTCTAAACACTATTGATGCGTCCTAATGAGGCTGTAGCTGGAAGTATAAATGCAGAGAAAGAGCTCCTTCAGCAGCTGTTGAGACAGTGTGCACTCACAGAGCTTTCATCAGTGCTAGCAGGGGTTAGTCTGTGGAAAGAACAAAGGAGCCTCAGAGCCTGGGCCACTGAGGGACAACCAGAGGAAACAAAAAGGCCACTTGGATGACGGTCAGGGACTTCACTAGGTCCCGTTCTCTTCCCTCCCTGGCTTTGAAGAATACCTTAAAATGTTTCAGAAGCCTCATTGAGTTGAAATACTTTGCTGGCTTGAACATGTTATTGACTTCAATGAAGCTATTTAAACAGCAAAGGTGCTGTTCCGTATGAGTATGCATAGCAAGATGGATTTTTTTTCCTTGGTAGTTAAAAGACTATTTCTTATCATTAATTATTAAACAAAGCATAGAAAAGCACATCCGTGAAGCACTGGCATCTGTAACGGATGCTGACTGACTTCAGTGAAACTACTCTGATTTATTTTGATATTCTGTGATTAAAGACACTGAAAAAAAAAACCAGTATTCTCACACATTGAAATGAAGGTATTTCATTCCACCAACCTTGAATCACAGCCTTTATTTTTACTGCCAGCATATTTCTAATTGCGTCTTACTTGTGTTTCCTAGAGGGTTTAATAAACATACCAGCCTCCTCCTTGAGGACAACAATTTATTTATATATTTTGTGTTTGACTGGCTGAAACATTCTTCAAGGAAACAACTGTCTAGACATGATGACAATAAAACCTCTGTTGCTGGAATGGCGGGAAAAGAGGTTGCCCTCAGTAAGCAGTACTTCCCAAAGCAGTCATGAGCTGTTTGCCAGGCTGTCACGCGTTTAAATAATTATTTCAGATATTCATTCTTCATACAAAGTCTCAAGTATAATTTCTTGATGTGAAACACATCGATGATTTATGGCTTTGTATGTTTTTTTTCCATGAAAGACACTTTGTTCTGCTTGAGAGAGCTGAAAGGTATGTTAGACTCATCCATGCCAGGACAGGGGGCAATCCCTCATCAGCCCCATGCTTGTTTCTTGGTGTGATTTTGTCATTCCTGCCACAGTGAACTGTTTGAAAAGGGATGGTGGGCACACAATCAGCACAAAAATTGTTGTTAGTAGAGAAAAAAATGCTGATGCTGATTGCAGTGTGATCAGCAGGGCTGCTACAACTTCTGGTGATTTACCTGACCATGGTCTAGACTTACTCCAGCTTAAACTTCTAGGGAGAGTGAAGGCAAGAACAGATTCCTGATTAAAAAAGGGAAAACTTTAATCTGTCATTTTCTTCTAGGAGCTTTAGTTTCATTTTCCTGTCCTGGAGTTTGCTCCACCAGGATCAGTCCCTGTGCCTGCACACAGCTTCAGCCTGGCTCTAGAAATCCAAACTAATCAAGCATGGTGATCAGAAAAGGAAACCAAGCATAAATAGAAAGTGAAATTCATGATTTGGTTTCATGGTGCAAGCAAAGGGAAGCAAGAGTCAGAAATGGGTTGTAACATTAATTTCACTTGGCAGAGATAAGAATTCAGGTTGTTTTGTGGGTTTTTTTAAACTAAGAGCTTCTTTCTCCATTTAGCAAAGCTGGCAGATGCTATCAAGAATACATCAGGCCCTCTGTCTTAATTCAGAGCCTGCTGAAGAAAGCATAATGGTGTTTTTAGATACTTATGGCTTTTGCATCAAGCTTTTATGTATCAGGGTTGAAGTGGCAGAATAAACTGTACTGAGTTATTACTTGAAGTACTCTGAATGAGTCAGCCCTGTGGTTTCTGAGGACGTGTTGTGCTTCTAGGAATTCAACCTGGATCTCTGTAGATACGGCCTCTAATGTGCACAGCCAGATGGACAGCTCAGGGAATAATGAGTTTTACATAACAAACTCTAGATCTGTGAATTAACTTTTACTGTTGTGAAGGACATAGAGAGTAAAGGTAGAAGTGAGAAAATGAAACCAGCAGATAACAGTAGGAACATAGGAAGGGAAAGAAGAAACCCCATCTCACTTCAAAGCACTAGGTGCTACTCAGGTGACAGCAGCTGTAGCAAACACTTTGTGGTATCCTGAGGAGAAAGAGCAGCAGTAGATTAAGTTTCCTCCATGACATGACAACTTTTTATGCGAGGTCGTTTGCACATTCCTTAAATGCAGGACTGCACAGCCCCAAAACTGCAATTGTCTGTTTCTTAGATATGGGCTACCTTGCATACACTCTTGACCTTCATTTTAAGGCTAATGCTGACATCAATTGTCAGAATATTTTAATGTTTCCAGTGATAATTCAAAAAGTGTGACTGCTAAGGTTAATCAATTCAGAAACTGCATCACTTTCTCCATTTACTGTGAAGCTTATTTATTTGATTGGAAGTATTTCCTGTGTACTTCATAAACACACACAGAGGCAGGCAAACCATCTGTTTTCTCTCAAATATATTTTTGGCAACTGAATGCAGATGTATGTATTTTCTAAAATAAATCATGACCGTAAGTTAAGCTCTCAAAATAAGAAATTGCCAAAAACGCACTGTTTATACAAGCTTAACTAGTTCTCTTTGAAATATCACTCATCTTGTAGTATACAGTCCATTTTCCTCAAGATTTGCCTTTCATTTTGTTCACAGCATGGATTACTTTTCAGAAATGGAACAAGATACAACAAGGAAGACTGTTATCTAAACCAGAAGCAGTTTTATTATCATTTTTAGATATAATTTCATGTGTTTTTTTGAGAAAGCATAGATGATCATACCATGGAGTGATAGTGACAGGCCCAGAGGTCATCAGCAGTGCCGAACAAGGAAACCTTACCACTTGAACCAAAGAAACTGGCCAAAGCAATATCTTGTCTTTTTACATAGACAAGCCACTGAAAATAGTGGATTTCAAATCATTTGCTAGACAACAGAGAAACTCCAGAATCCTGATGTCAATTCTGGGAAGCCTGACCTTAGTTCTACCTAGGTTATAAATCTTTGCTTGTCTTTCCAGATCCCTTCTTCCTCATTCTCTTCTCTTCTGTCTCCTTGCTCCTGTCAGGTCCTTCAGCTTCTGCTGGCACTTATTTCCCCATCTCTATGTGGCTGCTCTTCTCTATCTCTAAACCTTGACAGTCATCACAAATCACCTCATCCCTTCCTGTTTCTTAAATCTCTTAGTCTGTTCGGCTACCACTTCCATCTTCTCACTGAAAAGATAGGGAAACTTCTGAGAGAATATCTGTTACTTGGTTTCAGGGACTAACATCAAGGAAGCTTGCAAGTTTCTGGGATGGTGCACTGGAGGTGAGGTCCCACTCTATACCAGGAATCTTGAGAAAGCATATTTATAAACTTCAGTGGGATAATACAAATGTATTGGGCATACAAAAATAATGAAGAATCCTTTGCAGTGAAAACCCAGTCTGAGAGGAAATTTTGTTAACTATTTCCTCAAAGATTTTTTCCATTGCACATCTGACTGTGAAGTCTTGTACAAACACTTGTAGCAATGTTACAAACTCTTGCAGTTCTTTGCTGAATAAGGACTATGGAATAGATCCTATGCACAAGCCAAGAGTGAATTAATCTCCCCCACACTAACTTGCCTGTGTAGCTACTCATCAGCTTGCATCAACTAAGAACATTTACAATTTCCTTTAACCATGCTAACTAGCTTAAGCTCTACAGCAGAACCAGCTGGTCAACTACATGCAGCTTCTACTGTCCAAAAGCCCTTTCACATATTGTGTAAGATACTCTAGAAGAACAGCATTGTCATAAGATTCTTGGTCTGTAAATATTACAGAATAATTCATCCATCAGTTATGTGGGCTCTCTTTCAAGAACTCTATGACGTGGTTGATTTTGAAACAGAAGAACAGTGACAGAGTTGTTTTGGGTTTTGTTTTAATGCAGTACCATCAAACTAGGCAGCTATATTTATTTCTTTTCCTTTTGCATTTGGAGTCTGCTGTTACAGGCTGCCTCTCTGTAACACATCTCCATATTTCTGTTTTGCTTTACAGCAGAAGCAAAAATTCTGCCAGCTGGCTTCACCCTGGCCTTAAATGTACTCTATAGCACTGGGCACAGGAGACTTCCTCCATAAGAAAAATCCCCTTCTGCACATACTTAAAGAATCAGTCATTTCATTGGCTTCATTTCCCTCCTTTGCTTGCCTCTCCGGCTGTGTCATTCCCAAATACTCATAATCATGGATTAGCCCCACCTCATCTCTTAAAGAATGCATTCATTTGGGACCTTTTGTCTGTTTTCTGCTTTTGCCTCATTTTGAAATAAATATTCCAGTCACATTTTCAAGCTTTATTTCACAACAGTGAAAATATAAGCTGAAATTCTTGCAGAGTCATTTGATCCGAGAAGCTTTTAGAATACTGATTATGAAACTTGTCATAAAATTGTAGAAGTTGGCAATACGGTTTAAGAGACACCATATGTCTGCGTTGCAATTTGATTACCAACTTGCCTTGCATCGGCACTTTGCAGACATACCTGATTCTCATCTCATCTTTATATAGCTCCAAAGCTTAGCAATAAGAGGGAAAAAACTTGGTACTGGATCACCTTTTAGAGCAGGCTCAAGCTGTTCTGTACTTGGCGTACGTCTAGCTTGGTGTGTGCTCTTACAGCATCTCCACTTTCATGCCACTTTTAGCTGGCTGACATCAGCCAGCACATGTCAGAAGGGGAATGGTAATTACAGGCAGGCTATAGATAGCCATGGAGTAGCATCTTATCAGTGTGACAAGTTCCAAAAGGTAAAAAAACCCCAGACCCCAAACCAACCCACCAACCAACCACAAAACTCCGTAGGATCACACTAAGCCTTAGTTCCTTTGCTAGCAGACAGATGAATTGCAGGATTAGGTCAGGCCTACGCTGAGAGGGCATTCTCAACTCTGGCAAAGCAGTTTGCACTTAAAGACTTGACCTATTCCACATTTCAGAGTGCATGGTCTCAGAAAATAGGAATGCTGCTTGGAATTCCTGAAAACACACAGCACTTTCAGGGGGAACGTGCAGGTCACAGATCAGAGAATCACAGTTAGGGTTGGAAAGGACATTAAGATCATCTAGTTCCAATCCCCTTTCCATGGGCAGGGACACTTCACACTAAACCATGTCACCCAAGGCTCTGTCCAACTTGGCCTTGAACACCGCCAGGGATGGAGCATTCACAGCTGGGGCCTCCTGATCAGCAGACACCGGGGGGCTGAAGCCTGACAACAGACCTCACCCGCAGGTAACTCTTTAAGGCACTCTGCAACCTCCGTGAGGGAAGCTCGAAAAGCATCACGCCATCCTCCAGCATGCCCCGGGAGGAGCCTGGGCGCCAACAGACAAACGATGCCTTTCGAGTCCACCTGAAGCCCCGCCGACACCTCACGCGGCGAGGTTCCGGGACACTTCCCCTGGTAAAATGCGGAACAGCGCCGAGCGCCGGGCCCCAGGGCGGTGCCTGCCCCGCCGGAACCCCTCAGCGCGTCCGCCCGCCCCTGGCTGAAGAGGACGGAGGGAGGTGGGAGCGCGCCCAGCCACTCCGCGCCGCCGGCAGCTGAGTGACACCCGCCGCTCCCAATGGGCACCGAGGCGGCCCGAAAGGCAGGCCCATGGCGGCGGCTGTCCCATTGAGATACTGCGGAGGGGTGGGGAGTAGGGCTGTCCTAGGTTGTTGGGTGCCCTGCGTCACCTGCGGGCCGGGGCGAGAGGAGGGCGGCATGCTGCTTCACCTGGTAGCCGAGTTTGATCTGCAGAGGGATGTGGTCCCCTGGCTGGCGGCGCGGGGCTGGGCTGCGGCTCTAGGTAACGCGCTCCCCAGGGAGTGCCGCGGGCCTGCGCCTTCCTCAGGGCCGTGCCGTCTCCGGCCGCGGGGGCTCGGGGTAATGGCGGCCGAGTGTCCCCCTCCGGAGCCGGGAGGGGAGTGGCCGCTGCCCTCTTCATCCTTCCCCCGGCCGGTCTCCAGAGCCAGCGAGCTGTGCCGGCACCAAGGCTGAGTGTGCGCTGGGGGTCTTCCTGCCGGTGGCCGGGAAGTTGAGGCGAAGTGCGATGTCTTTATGGAGCTGCCCTCATCCGAGAGCGCTACTGCACGTCAGCTGCACCTCACAGCCCCTGTCTGTTGCTGCTTCACACGCATTTGGGTTCCCACACCCCCCAAACACTTTTAACATTGCTCTGTCCTACGCTACTCCCCTTTCTGTCAGGAAAGAAAACCCCCAAACGCTTCTTTTATATGTGGCAAATGATCATTAGTAAAAATTAGATAAAGCGTTAGCTACCACAGCAGCGTGTGATGGTTCGTATAGCAGGGGTTTGATGTCGTTTTTGGGAAAAAGAAAGGATGACCCCCACTGTCGTTTGTGGCCCTGTGGTGTTTTGCTTGTTTCTTCTCATTCATCTGCAGGGCTTAGTTCTGATAGAAAAGTTAGCCTAAAAAAACCCTACTGTAACAATAATTGCTTCAGTAGAAATGGATGAGCTTGAAACCTCTGCTCCTTTAGTTGCTTTTAATTAACTCAAAGTGGTTAACTTGCTCCCATGCTGAGGGGCTGTTATCAAATATTAGTAAGAATTTGGTAAAGGTCAACCGGAAAGTATCAGCTTTTTTGGTTTTATAAAATAATTTACCAAGCCATCGGCTACAAAAGCTTAAAAAAAATATTTTATGTGTACTAGATTGCTGAAAGCTGTTGAATGGTGCACTGAAGGGGTTTGAGGTAAACTTCTGAGATTTTCCACGCATTATCAGTTAACCTATACATTTATCAGTTCATCTGTGATGCATTCGAGTCAACATATGAGTTTGTGTTATAACATAGTCTCAAAGTGGTATTAACCTGTGTTTGAGAATGGGACAGTTGTAATCAGCTTTTTAAAATATAATACAAACTCTTTGTGCAGTAAATGGCTCTTGTAATACAGAATTAGAAGAATCGAGGCTGAGGTGCATTTGTTCGGACACCAGCATTGCTATATTACGTTTCAACTTTTGTCCGTGTATACTGACTTCTTCCTCTGGTATAGTGGTGTTGTACTAGGGATGTGGAGGTGGGAGGTAGGCATTTGAAAAGTTTCATTTAAACGTTAAAGAAATACCTGTGCACAGAGAGCAGGTGATTTTCAGGAGTTATGGTACTTTGTGCCAGTGGTTTCAGATGTTATTATGGTTTTCTTTCCTGAGGACTTGAAAGCCCTTGACAGCATATGGGAATTTCTAATGGCATGGGAGCTGGGAGCAACTCTGATGAAGAGTTTCACTTGCCTGAGAGGCAAGTGAAATAAACCAGCCTTATTCTCTTTATTCCACTTATTTTTGCATTAGCTGTATGTAATGGCTCTCAGGAAATCAAACCCTGAATTCTTCTGAGTACATTGATCAGAGTTGTTTGCCCTGCAGGCAGGTTAGGTTGGTTCTTCTGCAGCCCTTCATCAGCTGGTCTCACCTGTGGGGATGAGAAAGAAGTTGTAATTCTATATGCAGTTTTACTGCAAGACTTTCCAAGGGTGGAGGTGATTGCTATTTCTTCTTTGGCGCCCTATTCTCACTGACAATGTTCAGTGAGATGAACTGTATCACTTCTGATATGGAACTTTTTCAACACCTTTAAGATTTCTGGATTAGGTGATAGAGAAATTCATTGATACAGAGATGTCTTCTGGACCTTGTTCTCTACCTGAATTATCTTCTAAGAAAGTACTGCGTGAGAGAGAAGTGTGGAGACTCTAGTACTCATTCTGAAAGTTTGAGGTGGTGGTTAAATTCTGGGAAGTTTCCACTAAAAGAAGAGTTGAGCATATGGTTATCTGAGGCTTTCTCAGTCATCACCAGCTAGCCCTGCCTTGTTTATTTTGAGCAATCTGAAACCAGTGATGCCTCGTTAAGTGTACACTTGGTGCATTGTTAAACGTGCACTAAGGATTTTTGTTGTCCTCTCACAGTGAAGTATAGAATTTATTTCCTTCTGGCAGTATTTGTAAAAAAAGCTTTTTGCTTATCACTGGAAGCTGTACAAGCCAGTTTATAATATCAGGCTTGTGAAACTTAATTTGCTTATCACTGGAAGCTGTACAAGCCAGTTTATAATATCAGGCTTGTGAAACTTAAGTTTCACATGTCTTCTATCAACGCTTTGTGATAATTGTGAAGTAAATAGTATCGAACTTGACTAAATACGTGCCGAGAGTTACGGAGAATTGTTTTTGCTGATGCTTACTGAAATGCAGGCCACCTTTATCTTAAAACTAGACCAGTTGTGCCCTATTAAGGGCAAACCTTCCACTTCTAGTGACACTTTTAGCCATCTGAGGTGAAGACATTTTAAGTGGCTGCAAAGATTAGAAAATAGAAAAGCAGCATCAGGAAAGCTTGAGCATGATACTTTATACTTTTTTCTTGTGTTTTTCTTCTTGTTTTGTGCTGCTTTGTTCAGATGTGCTTTTCTCTTTTCCTATTCATGGGTTTCCCTTTTAACTCTACTCTTTAATTTATGCCCCACATCATATCTCCTGACCTGCATTGCTTAATTCTCTTGTACCTGTAGATATGTTCCATGTTTTTATATACATTCTATTTTCATCACAAAAGGTAGGGACCATTAGAATGGCAGGTACAATGAAGAGTTAGGAGTTCATGTAAGTAATTCTTTCCTATGTGTTTTGAACCCCCTTAACTATTTTATATTGAAGTAGTTCAGATTTAAAATACGGTGTAAGAAATATTCTCTTTTTCCAGAAGGGAGCAATTTTGGCATGTACAAATAAATACTTAAAAATTTAAATGTAAAAATTTATTAAAAAATATATCTTTGCTTAAAGTGTGCTTAGGTCAAGCAGCTGAAATGAAAATTCTGTGCCTTTTAACTCTTATCATTTCAGATACTTCTGAGAATTCATCAGGACTCTACATTGTAAATGTTGAAAGAAATGGAAAAATTATTTATACCTGGAAGGTAAGTCTGTCTCAGAAATTAATGGAATTATAGCCGAGAGTAACTCCGTATGTGTATCTATGCCTAATTGGCTCCTTGTGAGTGTTAGAACATGAAAACTCAACTAATTGCAATTTGAGGGGTTGGGCAATGGGAAAATGCACATCTCCACTTCAGACGAAGGTTAAGAATAATGAAATGGAGAGTAAAGAGATTATCTCATTAAATCCATAGGGGTTCTGCTGTTGATATTTTTGGGGGCCAGAGTCTCACCCTGGGTGAAATGTGATTTCTTTAACAGATAAACTCTTCATAAGCAGCACATTCTTTCTTCCTCAGAATTTCTCAGGGAAGTCTGACTATTAAATTCCTGCTTTAGTTAAATATGTTTCCTCCTACCAATATATATGTTAAGATGCCATTTAGCTAACATTAATTCTGCTTCTGCCTTTCTTCTTTGTTACTTGAAGATTCATCTACAGCACTTTATTGCAAGTAGTCTGAAGTAATCACTGTTTATTTGTATGTCTTGAAGTATCCAGAGCTCTCCTTTTTAACACAGGATCCTGGTCTCTGTGGCATATGTGTAGCTTTCGGTTGAAATGCCTGTAGTTCCAATTCCAGGTGATTTTTAAATGGCTTGCAAAGGTTTCCCTTTGATGAGACAAGTCTGTGCAACTTGGAGAAGTCAGTAGGCCCAGATGGATTTTGGAGGATCTTGGTTCTTGAAGAGTGCAGATTGGAGGTAGCAGACTCCAATAGGATAAGGGATGCCTTTCATTCACCTCCAGCTCAACATTGCTAAAACTCTCCAGCTTCTGTAGGGTTAAGGGAAGAGGTGAGGCCTTCATCAGGGTATCATATACTTTAACTGTGGGTGGATGTTTCCTTTAGTACAGGCAGAGGGAGGGGAATCTCTACAAGACAACAGTAACCATAAAAACAACTCTAAAGAATTTGTCAAAATATTTTTTTCATTGCTCAGAACTGTAGAAAGACTTAATGAAAGTAAACGATCTAACCAACAGGAGATGTGGTACTGTATATGTGTGGTGTTGCTGCTTTCTAGTGACTGTGGAATCTCACAGAAAGTTTTTTTGGACTTCTGACAGCAAATTCCAACTGCCTTGTATGCTGTTCAGGCTCTTGCCAAAACTCATGTTAGTCTAGGTGGCTTGTATATTGGTAGGAACACACGTGATGGCCCAGGCTGTGGCTGTGTAGCACTCGCTCAGTGTCCTGAACAGGCTGGGCCCTGAGCTGCTAACACTGGGCCTTCCCTGATGTCTATACTTTTGTTAACTTAGTTATGTCTGTGTCAGCTGCAGTTACACCCTAGGACCGTGGTACCTTAAAGCAGGACTGATTTTCGCCCCACCCAACCCTCTTCCCTCTTAAGAGTAGAATGCTACGCAATTGTTGGGAGTATTTTGTGTCTCTCTCTTTTTACACTTTATTACTGACTTAATAAGAATTCAATCCAGTTGTTTCCTTTTCTTAAACAGTCTATTGACAGCGTATGGGTACAGTTCTCTGGTTTTGGGGTTTGCTGCAAACCTTTTAAGAGGAGTATCTATTCATGTTTACATAGAAGAAAAAAACATCTCGGTGTGTGTGTCTTAGTGAATGATGAGTAGTTTGAGGCTCCAGTTTGACACTTCTTTTAAATTTTTACAAACATTCTAAAATACAAGTATTCTTTGTGTTTTATGATTCTGTTCTACTAATATACATCATCACACTGGAAGTCTTACCTGGGCAAAACAGACTGCTTTTTGTGTTTGCAGTTAGTCCTTCTGTTTCCTTGAATATATACTGGTGAAATCACAAGTAATTATAGCTTCTAACAAACTACAGACCTTGCTGAGTTGTTAAGGCAGTTTAATATCTCTTTCTCTCTCTCCTCTGTGATAAACTTTAACTAAAGAGCTACCACTTTTGTGAGACACAGCTATATGTCTGCAAGCTTTTCTTGCTGGTTTTATAGTGGCAAACTTTAGCTGTGACATTCTCAGTGAAGATAGAGCAGAAGCAAGGATGTAAACTAAATGGAGCTGCCCTGGCTTGTTGCCTGATAGATACAAATAGAAATTGTCCGCAATTGTCCGCTAAGTGGAAGAAAATCCAGTGCATTCTGTGTGAAATCAGGGAAAGGTGAAGAACGAGCTGTATTTTCAAGCTTATTTTATTGTTACATTATACTGTACTTTTGAGTGTCTGTCTTTTGTGAGGTTGATAGTTGGTGTAAAGGAAGATACTTTTAACAGAAGTGAATTCTGGTGTCAGCAGTTCTGTTTTGCAAGGCAGTACGAGAAACTTGGAGTAAACATGAAAACAAGTGTTTCAGCTTATGTGCAGCTATGGACACTTACGTAGTCCTGTTACTTAAAAAGTGTATTTTTTAGTGTCTAAGTATGGAGGATGTTAGTGTTTCAGACACACTTGGAAAGAATGGTTATTTGTGAAAGCACTTGCTTAACCTTAAATTAGAAGGCCTGAAGCCCATGTCTTAATACAAAGACATTTTGTTTTCCTTGTTTAAATCAGAAATCAAAGACTTTTGTCAGTGCCACAACAATAACGAGACAATCAGAAATAGACCCCTTAGGAAGAGAATACTCAGGCTTTTGTTTTAACTTCACAAAGCAAGATGCCATAACTTTGTAAATAACCACAGACTTCTCCCCTCTCCCCACAAGCTGTAATGAAAAACAATGATACTCACTGTTTGAGTACAAGCCTGTGTGGCTGGATTACGTTTCAACAATTCAGCAATTTAGTGCCTATACCTAGAGTACATTAATGGACTTCAGCTTGAATTGGTGCACATTATATGCTGCCAAGCAGCTTTTTGTCAAATAAATTTTGACTATTTACAGCATGGTAAAAATTACCAAGAAGAAAAGTTATGATTTGTGTAATCTTAGAAGTGCCACAAACAAGATCATTATATGTTGTTATCAGTCAGCTAGAATGGATCTGTATTATGCTTCTTTTCAAAGGCAGGAGGGTAAAGGTGTCATCTGAGCTTGTGAAATATATTTAGCCTTCGAACAATCATTTCCTAAGCCAGAGCTGAAATCTTTTTCCAGCCTGCAGCCAGATTGCTGGAAGCTGTATTTGGTGACGTTTGATGTTTCTGTGCTCCCTTTTGGAGCAGCAACCCACCAAGCTGGTGAGGTTGGTAAGATCAGCCTTAAACATTCCAGAGGCCATAGCATCCCCTTTCGTTCTTGTACAGACATCTCTGGTCCTGGTTCTGCTGCCTATAACTAAACCCAGTTTAGAACCAAAGTAAGAGAGAGGCACTTGGCTTATGCAACGTCTCGTGGGCTGCAGATTGGCCACATTTCAGCTTTATCCCATGTATTAGTTCTAAAAGGAAAAAAATCTTTGTTTCTTGCCTCTCTTGGCATTGGGTGATTTAACTGCCTGATTATAGGACAGGGGCGTGTGTGAGGATGTGTGTCAAGGGGCAGGGGGAAGAGGAGAGGGAGGTAGGAAAAAGATAAATCAATGTTTAACTTTGTATATATTTGCGTTGCCAGTGCTAATTTGTTTTCATCCATAGGGAAATCAGAGAAATACGCACATCGGATTGTACGATCCTCAGACTAAACAAAATGAGGTGAGACCATTGCTAGTATTTTCCCTGGTCGAAGTGCTGCAGCATTTCAGATTTGGATGCCTTGCAGCAGAGTTATGTTATATCCTTGGATATAACAAGTATCCAGTGGATACTTCTTTGAAACAGAAAAGAGACCAGAATGGTATATGAATGATGCTCAGTAGTATTAATATGCAGAACATTACAGAACATCTGAATGATTTGGGAGCAGTAAAGCATCATGTCTGCAGTCTTCACTTCTGAACAGCCAGTTCAAGCCCTTTCTGCTCCTCTTCATACTGAACATGTATGCTAAAAAGTAAATTTTGGGGGTTCCTTTGTTATGAAAGAAAACCTCAGTCTGGTTGCTGCTACAACTTGTAAGAAATTATTCTTAAACTGAATGTACTGCAATTCAGTGGCTGAAATCATAATGTGCCATTGCAGGTGTCCCCATAGCAGTATGAAATGGGTGAAATTTTGTGTTTACATAAAGGTCTGCTGTGCTGCTCTAGTGGCAATGTAGAGCTCAAAAGAACCAGTGAGAAGTAAACGAAAGAGAAAAAAAAGAAATTATACAATTGAGGCTTGAAATACGTTTCTTCTGGCCATGAAATTATTTGCTTTAAAAATGAAACTGATGTACTTACTGGTCAGCAGTGTTTTGCTACAGAGAAGTAATTGAATGGACTTAAAATTAATTTATTAGCATTTATATGTTTCTTTATAGCACCTCTATATGTTTGAGAGGGATCTCTGCATCATCAGTTGTTCTGTCAACAATGAAAGGACGTTACTGGGTAAATACATGTCTTATCATTGTTTTTGTTGCGTGCTTTGTCTTTTAATTTAGTAGGATGATGTATTTGGGTCTAGAATTACTTAAATCTGTTTTGTCCCTTATGTTGCTTACAGCTCTCTATGCGTGTCAGTTGATCCATTGCTAGATAATGTAGGTAACAAAGGCACAGCTGTAATGATATTGTTGTTTGTTTCCCCCTCTTTATACATGCTTCCTACGTCTAGAAGAGCTTCTGTTCCTTTAATATAAATGCTTTTGGTAAAAAAACAATCTGTGCTGCTTGCTCTCCAAGAATGTTTGATAGGGTTAATGTCAAATGTGTAAGCTCACTGTGGAATGTTTTTGGTTTTTGTCTTTTTCCCCTTAGCGGTCAGTTTCCGTCAATATACTGAGGAAGAAAGAGTAAGTCAGCTGTTACAGTCAGGTACTGTGGATTCTTTCAATACTGTTTGAAATATTGCATTCTTTTGCTAAAAATTAATGTTACCTAAACCATGTTCTTTTTGCAGTATCCAAGTATTTAGCCTTGCTAATTGAAATTCATCCCATTAATAACGTGAGAGTCCTAAAGGCTGTGGATAGCTGTGTTCAAGTACAGGTAAATTATTCAACTAATCTAAGTATAAACCTTTTTAATCCACTATTCTAGAGAGGAAAAAGTGGTGGAGTGCAGAAATATCTCACCTTACCTTGCAACTGTTACAGAGATAATGTGTTCATAGCATGAAAAAAGTGAGAAACTTCATAAAATGTTTGATGTAAGACATTTCTCTGACATGAAAGCTACTTTTTTATTTCTCTTCACTCCCATGAGGCTTGCAATTATAGTCATTGGTGACTATTAGGCTGTAATAATGTCTGGTTTTATGAATTAAATATCATTAGTGTGCCTGTCTTAATTTAAAAATATGTAACTTTCCAGCTAACCCCACCATTTTAGATTAATGTTCTGAAGTACTCTGGTTATTTACTTACTTTTGTTAAACCTTCTGTTTAGTTTCTTTATCCTGTTGAAGGCAGAAATACTTCTACAGAAAGTCGCCTCTTGCTAGGTTCAGAAGATAAATGTGAGTTAATATTTTGATAATGTGTATATACATATTCTTTTATTTTAAGATGCTCATTATAGATTACATTTTTGGTAGACTTTTGGAAAAGAACAGGAGAGAAGGGTGAGAACTATTGTAGGTATTGCAAATAACTATAATTTAATGGGATTTTTTGTTTCAGTGTTAGCAGAATGGCTTTGACTGCAATTATTTGTGTAGTTCATGCATTCATCAGTTACCTTCATTTCTAAAAATAATAACAATTTTTATAGCTGTCTATAAATTTAGAGCAGATACTGACTGAGAGATAGATTGTGGTTTAGCATGTGATAAGTGGGATAAGAATAGGACA
This sequence comes from Agapornis roseicollis, assembly GCA_002631895.1. NCBI lineage: Eukaryota > Metazoa > Chordata > Aves > Psittaciformes > Psittacidae > Agapornis > Agapornis roseicollis. The sequence continues at coordinate 5,394 of NDXB01006413.1, read as the reverse complement.
GTAGTTCCTTGGATTCAGCTAATATTGCATGTTAAGCCTAACTTAATGGAAGGCAATGGCTAGGGGTGGACATCTGGAAAAGGCTGTTTATCCCTCTTGCTTTTCCATCTTATTACACAAATTTCTTTTCCCATCTCTTTGGAGAGGCCGTTTTTGCTAAGCTAGACACCAGCTGTTAGGTACTTTGACTTATGTGGGCAGAGTTCACCTACTAAATACGTTCACATAGTGCTGTGAACTGTATCGGAAACACTTAGAACATCTGCTGGGTGAATCTTGCACCCTTCACGCAGGCAAACGATTAATAACTTTAGGAATTTTGCATGGGAAGGACTGTGTGGTGGAAGAAAGTGAAACAGGGTTGGGCACAGGCATGCAGCTCTGTGTGGCCTTTCTGTGTGTGCTCCTTAGCTTGGTTTGGCATGTTGCAGTTAGCATCCTCCTGACAGTGCTTCACTGATGGCACAGAATGTTTTCCATGAGGTGGTGTCCTGGGTTCAGCAGTTGCAGTCAGTTTTCCTTCTCTTCAGTAGCTGGTGTTTTGACTTAACCCAGGAACAAGGCTGATAAGGCCGATGTTTTTGGTTGTTGCTGAGTGATGTTTGCCCTGACCAAGGACTTTGTGAGCCTCATGCTCTGCCGGGGAGGGGGAGGCGGG
>NDXB01006412.1:0-11318 GCA_002631895.1 Agapornis roseicollis | reverse complement strand
AAGGATAAAAATTGCCTATTTTTAAATTTTATTTAAAAAAAAAAAAAAAAGCAAGCCAAAAAAGGTACATTATAGGAGTTTTATGAGTTTTGTAATGAGTTTTTGGAGCTTTATGTTTTGTAACCCAGCTGAATAACATTCATTTAGAGCTCCAGAAAGCAATTTGGTGGAGTTTCTTGGTTTGCTTTTTCCTTGAATCTTCTATATCCCATCTGTTTTGCACTACTTCTTTTCATGTAGCACTTTAGTATTTTTCTGTGGTGTCTTACTCACTAATGGGACTGACCAGCTGGCCATGGATCCAATTAAGCCAGCTCTTAGATGCTTCAGAGAGGGAGTGTCTGTGTAAGGAAGGGGTACTAAACTGATTTGCAACCTTCACATAAGGTTGTGAATATCTGCTTGTAAAATAAGCATTTTCCTGCTTGTTCCATCAGTGGATTAACACAGTGCTTCTCACATCTCTAAGTGGTTCACAGCTTGTTGAGTATTAGTGATTAATTTATAGCAATGACTTCAGAAGACCAGCTTGGTTCATTTCGCTTATTGACTGAAACTATAAAAGACTGGAAATAATCAGGTTCTGAAAGATATGTGTTACAAAGTCTGTTGCTGTTGTGCCTGCTATAAGCAGCAGATCAAAATGAAAGCAAATTTTAAAAATACATTTTATATCATTTATATTTCCAGTCACTGTTGGTTGGTTAATCACATGCTTTCTGTAGCCTGATATAATCTCTATTTGACCATCAAATAAGCAGCTGTACCAATCTACTAAAATATTAATCATAAAGGCCACCTACGGCCTTCCTGTTTTCTAGCAGCCATCTGGCTGTTAGAGAAAACCTGGCTCCAAAGGGAAAGTAAGAAAACTGTAGAACTCCAAAATAGCTCATATTTGTGGCTGAAAAAAAATCAAGCTATGGTTTAACAATCTAAAACGCCCTCCCCCAGGCTACTCTGGGGAATATGAGATCTTGAAAACTTCATCCAGGCCTAAAACTACACAGCAAAGCATCTTCGAAGATCCTGACACAGCTTATCATAAGCACTTAAAACCTTATGCCAAAGAATAGCCAAAATAACGAATGATAACAGGAGTAGCTGAGACAGTATTTCATCTTTTGATAAAGGCAAAAGGATTTTATATAACAAACTGTGACTTAATATATAAAAGTGCCTGTGTCAGACTTTAATTTAGCAGAAGTATGAATCCCACAAGATGGACAGAGCCAAAAGTCATCCAAAAAAACTACAGCCTAGTGTTACCAGCAGATCTCCATTCTACCTGCAAATGGTCATTTTTTTCCTATTTCACAGCAGTTTCTAAGTTTGTGTTGCAGCAAGGAAGAGAGGACATAGACTTGTACAATTCACATCTTAATGAGCCACCAGGCAGGTAGAACTGCCTTATACATCTCTGTAGAGATTTACAAGTTAATACACATTGTTCCTCCTTTCTCTATATATACATTTAACTGCGCATTCGCACTTGGTTTTTTTGGCAGAGGGTTTTTATTTATGGTATAATTGCACTTTTTGCCACAGCGTCTCATTTTCTTACCTTAAAATAAACGCAAACCTGAGAAATACAAAATCCAAGATTGTATTTCGAGAAGGACCCACAAATCTTTTTTCTCCATGGTCACCCACAGTGGGCCACCAGGTGAGCAGCTCCTTTGCTCAGACAGGCTGAGAAAGTTGGGGCTGCTCTGACTGGGGAAGAGAAGGCTGCATGGAGACCTCAGAGCAGCCTTCCAGTATCTGAAGGGGGCCTACAAAGATGCTGGGGAGGGACTCTTCATTAGCGACTGTAGTGACAGGACAAGGGGTAACGGGTTCAAACTTAAACAGAAGAGGTTTAGATTGGATCTAAGGAAGAAATTCTTTCCTGTTAGGGTGGTGAGGCACTGGAATGGGTTGCCCAGAGAGGTTGTGAGTGCTTCATCCCTGGCGGTGTTCAAGGCCAGGTTGGATGAAGCCTTGGGTGGCATCGTTTAGTGTGAGGTGTCCCTGCTTATGGCAGGGGGGTTGGAACTGGATGATCTTAAGGTCCTTTCCAACCCCAACCATTTTATGATTCTCTAAGTGCTGACCAGAGTCCTCATTCAGCCCTGCAAGCTGTCACATGCTCTTCGAACCCTGTGGGACAAGGCAGGACTACAATGTCCCTCACCCAGTACCACCTGGACTAATTTGCCTTGCCTTTTAATTGCTGACTATGGAAGATATGTTTGAGAACCTGAGGTGAAGTTTAGCTGGGATATTGGGTCAGAGATAATTCATAAGAACTGAAGGAGAGTGTGCTTCTCTAAGGATGATTATTAGAAAAGAGTATCTGGGAACCAAGATCTGGGAACCAGACATTCTCTGCTCTAATTTAAATAATGAGAAGGCAAATATCTTTAAGAGCTTAGAGTTTCTTTGTCCTTATTTTCCCAATCTGTTATTTTATGCTCCCCACATGCAGGTTTTGGGAGATAAAATGGATAATTTTAATGAATAATTTATAAATTATTTTGAGCATCCCACATGAGGGATTATCTCACTTATCTGGGATGTGGATTTTCACTGAGTACAGTATAGTTACAGTGATAAAAAGTATCATCTTGACATTGATGAAGTTGACACTTTCATCTCTTTGGTTTCCTATTCACATTCAGTTTGGAGCAAACTGTGTGATATTACCTGGAATGATGAGTTGTCTGCTTGGACACCTGTAAGCCTAGATGAAACATATCCAAAGCTCTACGCAGATCCATCTTTCCTTCTTTTCCAATCAGTAGGAAACCTCTTTCTGCCTGTACTAAAAGAAAAATGAGGCCTGTGTTCAACTGTTTTGTCTCCAAACTACTTGCATTTCACTCTTGAAGATAAATCCGGTACCTTTGCCAGACAGCTTTTTAGAAGCCTGCGGCAATTAGAAATCCAGGAAGAACAGATTTGTTGCTCTATTCCTACAGCTGGCCCAGACACCGTCAGTAAAAAAAAGAAACTGGCTGAGAACAAGATGGAAACTCTGAACTTTCGGCTTTATCAGTTCTGGAAGCTCCTTATGAAAAAGCCCTGCCTTTTCAGACACGCACTGGGCAGATGGAAAATGTCTGTTTATTTAAAGGCTGAGAGGTTTGGTTTATCATATTCAGATCACAATTTATTTTTTTTCTTTTTTTGCCAAATACTAATCTTACTTATTATGGTATAAACATAAAGATCAAATTTTTGTTTTGTTTTATTGTGGTATCAATATAAATACAGTGGTTGGTACTACACAAGATCAGAACTTGTCTGGGCAAATGCAAGTTTTCTTTATAAATTTACCCATTTCTTGGGTAATTTTAATAAAGAATAAAAGATAAAAGAATAAAAATGTTAAAAAGTAACTCTGCTCTAATCCAGGGATGGTGTATTAGACATTACCTGAATTAAGAAACACATTATATGTTCTGCTTTCCTCCTCACTGTTTGCCTGGGGATATGAACTTGGATATGAATCACTGGGTGTTTGAATTTTCCATTGAACCAGACTTGCTTGTGAAGCAAAACTGCAGTCATAAGAACATTACTTGAGAAAGGAGCCACCTGGGCTATCTGTGTGTGTGTATCAATACTCAGCACCCCAGTTTCTATGGCCTACAGTGAACATGTGATAAAAAGCAGGCTAAAAGGCCTCTGGAACTTGCAGCATTGTGTTGTTTCCACTCTGACATCTAGTAGAAAGTTAGGTGTTCTGTTAGGAACTGTAGCCGCATTCAGGACAGCAGTGAGGTGTCCATCCTTGTTCCACGCAGCCATTCACCATGGGATGAAAGCACATCGTTTCATTGCTTAGTGGAAGGGGGTCGAAATAGCTCTGCTACCAGGTCTGCAACTGATTGCATGCAAATGTCTTGGGATTTTGGATGTCATAGAAAGAAATATTTATTTTCATTTCAGCTATCTTTGCCTTCCCTTTTTCACTTCTGTCTTGCCCCCTTTCCCATCACTGCCTTGGAGACAAATGCAATACAAGTCTCTCTGCTCTGCTGACTATTGTGGAGGTCAGTGACGTTCACTGCTGTTTTGATATTCTCAGAGAAGAGAATCACAGAATCACATACTGGTTTGGGCTAGAAAGGACCTTAAAGCTCACCCAGTTCCAACCCCCTGCCATAGGCAGGGACATTTTCCACTAGACCAGGTTGCTCCAAGTCCCATCCAACCTGGTCTTGAACACTGCCAGGGATGGGGCAGCCACAGCTTCTCTGTGCAACCTCTGCCAGTGTCTCACCACCCTCACAAGGAAAAGCTTCTTCCTAATGTCAAATCTAAACCTACCCTCTGTCAGTTTAAAACTACTTCCCCTTATCCTATCACTGGATACACTTGTAAAAAGGCCCCTTTCCAGCTTTCTTGTAGCTCCTTTAGGCACTGAAGCTGCCCTAAGGTCTCCCCAGAGTCTTGTCCTCTCCAGGTTTAATAATCCCAGCTCTCTCAGACTGTCTCCATAACAGAGGTGCTCCTGATCATCTTTGTCCCCCTCTGCACTTGCTCCAACACGTCCACATCCCTCTTGTTTTGGGGACCCAAAAGCTGGGACTGTTTAGCCTGGAGAAGAGAAGACTGTGTGGAGATCTCAGAGCAGCCTTCCAGTATCTGAAGGGGGCCTACAAAGATGCTGGGGAGGGACTCTTCATTAGCGACTGTAGTGACAGGACAAGGGGTAACGGGTTCAAACTTAAACAGAAGAGGTTTAGATTGGATCTAAGGAAGAAATTCTTTCCTGTTAGGGTGGTGAGGCACTGGAATGGGTTGCCCAGAGAGGTTGTGAGTGCTCCATCCCTGGCAGTGTTCAAGGCCAGGTTGGATGAAGCATTGGGTGGCATGGTTTAGTGTGAGGTGTCCCTGCTTATGGCAGGGGGGTTGGAACTGGATGATCTTAAGTTCCTTTCCAACCCTAACTATTTATGATTCTATGACTGCAAGTGAAGTCTCAAGAGAGCAGAGAAGAGGGGGAGATTCACCTCCCTCGACCTGCTGGTCACGCTGCTTTTGATGCAGCCCAGCATGAAGGAGGAGGATGGAAAAACAAACCTGTCTAGCATAGGAATGAAACTTGTACTGTTCTAACTCTTAAGTGCTGACTGTGAGAACAGGCGTGTGTTTGAGGCTCCGTCTGTCTGCAGGCAGAGCCTGCCATCACTAGGGCTCGCAAGAGAGCTGCTGGAGCCAGCCTTGGCTAGACGCAGGAATTGCTGCTCCCCTGTTAAGCCCAGGCTGTGCGGCTGACTGCGCCTGCCTGCTGCCAGGGAGAGATGGAAATCCTGGCACAGGAGAGTCTGACGGCCCTGGCTACAAGAAACCGGGGGGTGCCCGGGTAAGCAAAGGAACCAGGCTCAGGGGATGCTGACAGCCGGGGATCATCAGGGCTCGGTCCCGCCCTGGTCTCAGCTGCTTGCTGTCCTCCATCTGGGTGTGCTGTCACCGTTCTGGTGCTGTTTGTGAGCTCCTACCAGGCCAATGCTGGTATGACGTCTTTTCTGTAAGTTTCATTCCCATACTAACCCTGACAGTGCAAGGAAAGGATTTTTCCAAAATGACCATGCTGTTCCACCCAAATAGACACCTCTGAGCAGTGAAATGCCCTGTGATCATTTCATATTTAATCATATGTGGACAGCCCCACCGCTGGCATCAACCAAGTGTGCATTGCACCTTGACGTCAGCACTGGTATTTCACTGTCATCCTTCTCCTGCTCCAGCATCCCTGGACATCACAGCTGGGAAGGAAAACGTGATCAGCTGTGTTCCTAAAACACGTTCGAGGCCATTTCTGTATGCCATGTGTCTAGAGAGCCGGGACAACTTGATATAATTATTGAGCCAAACCCAAACCTTGTTTACAACGCGGCTGCTGTCAGAAAGCTCTTTGATGGGCTTTCACTGCCAGCCTTTGCAATTAATTAGTTCATGTTGTCACAGGTGCTGAGCTTGTGCAATCCTAGTCTAACGGCTGGACTTTATGATCTTACAGATCCTTTCCAATATAACTGATTCTATCAGTCTATGAGTCATTTCATTGCAGGGTAGGTACGGTGAATTAAGAAGGCAGAAAGGCATCACAAGGGTAAAGGTGTTCACGCCCACAAGGACTTACAAGAAGAAGAGGGAAAAGTTCTCTTACTTGCTCCTATTTAATTAACATCTCATTTGCATTTGGCTATGTATCTGCTCAGCTGCTCTCCCAAAATGTGCAGCTCTGAGATATGGGGGACCTGAAAGCAGCGTTTGGGCAAACATTTGTTTCACATTGCCCACTGCGTGCCTCGGGCCCTGCTGAGACAGAGAACTGATCAAAATGAAACGCGTGTGCTGGGATGATTAGTGATTTACTTGCCATGGCAGTAGCTTGAGAGGGGCAAAGACATAGTTTATTCCCCAGTCCTGAACCCCAGAATGCCTTCCCATGTGTGACATAAATGTCTGAGCAATATTTAGTGGAAAAGGGACATAAAAGCATCTTTTAAGGAAGAGGGACATAAAAGCATCTTAAAATCTCTTTTAAGACTTGGTCCCCTTGTGACTCTGTCTTTCAGATGAGGACATTGCCCCTAGGAAATACATAGTTTTTATCAGTCCTAAAAATTGTTCATCATATATAATTTAGTTGAAATTTCCCTTTGGGGGGACACAGATGATTCACTAGTAGAAAGTCAGCCTGAGATCGAGACTGCCTTAAAGGGGACAAAGCAGCAGCCCCTCAGCCGTGTCAAAAGGGTTGGAAAGGACCTTAAGATCATCCAGTTCCAACCCTCTGCCATGGGCAGGGACACCTCACATTAAACCATGTCACCCAAGGCTCTGTCCAACCTGGCCTTGAACACTGCCAGGGATGGAGCATTCACAGCTCCCCTGGGCAACCCATTCCAGTGCCTCACCACCCTTACAGCATCATCTTGCTGATATCAAAAGCCCTTACAAGAAGCCTTCTCAGTACCAGGATCTTCTCGGTCTCTATTTTAGTTATCTTGAACCAGTCTTCTGAGTTAATGATTAAAGGAAGAAATAAGAGCACTTTGTTTTTTCTGAACCTGTTGGGTAGCATCTGTGATGCTCTTGACCTCATTTCCAGCAGAGAGCACAAGAAGATCCTGGGATAGCTGTATCTGGTGGCTCCTGTAAAAAGAGTAGCCTGAGAGGAAAGTGGAAAAGTAGAAAATATCCAGCAGCATCCAGGAGCTGCTGCAGCTGTGTGGCTGCAAGGGAAAGCTGGAGAGCTGAGGAGCAAGAAGAGTCTTGCCCTGGTTTCTCTCCAAGCCTCTCAAAACCCAAGAAGTTTGCAGGTGATCTGTGCATTTGGAAACCAGCTGACCCAGATAATAAATATAGGGACTTTGTTATCTTTACAATTCTAGGCTACTGATAGAACAGCTAAGTGGCTTATGGAAATAAGAAGATAGAACAGTAACAGTTCCACCCCAAATATATCACTGCATAAAACAAAAGTTCAGTGCACTGGAGTGGTTTGACTGACTCTCACACCAGGACTGTTTGAAAAAGAGGCAGAGGAGAGCAAGGGGGCCAAGGGAAGAAATCTTGGGGACTCTCCTGGTTTTGGCTGGAGTAAAGTTAATTTTCTTCCAGTTGCTTGTGTAGTGTTCTGGTTTGGATTTAGTATTGGAATAATGTTGATAACACACCAATGGTTTTAGTTGCTAAGTAGTGTTTATACCAGGTCAACGAATTTTCAGCTTCTCCTTCTCCGATGAGCTGGCTGGGGGTGTACAAGAAGCTGAGAGAAGACACAGCCTGACCCAAGGGATATTCCATAATATACGACATCATGCTCAGTATATAAATGGGGACAAGTTGGCTGGGAAGGGTCAGTTGCTTCTCAGGGACAGGCTGGGCATGAATCAGTTGGTGGTGAACAATTGCATTGTGCATCACTTGTGTTTGTTGAGTTTTATTCCTTTCTCTGTTATCTTCCCTTTTTATTACTATTACTATTACTATTACTTGTTATTTCTATTACTAAATTTAATTCCCATTATTAAGCTGTTCTCATCTAAACTCATGGGTTTTACCTTTTTCTGATTATCCTCCCCATCCCACTGAGGGGGTGAGGGAGTGACTGTGTGGTACTTAGTTGCTGGCTGGGGTTCAAACATAACAAGGCATAAAATCCCAAAGGACCATGTTAAATGAGTCCAACAGCTCATCTTGCAGAGAAAATTAAAAACTTACCTGTTAAGAACTAGGCTAGTTCTTGGTTAAAAAATAGGGATTTTATCACTAATTTAATTTCACCTGTGTTCAGGAAACCAGGATTTTGTGCACTAAAAAAATCAAGTATTTGTGTCTATCATTTCATTCTCATCTTTGAAGAGACAAACATTTGAATTCTCCTGTCTGTGTGGGCTATGAAAGGCTGATGCTACTTTTCTGACTCACAATGATTCTGTGAGCTATTAATCAAAATGCTTGCAACTTTAGAAACTCATATTAATGACACAGTATCTGCGCAGCTTATCACTTGTTTTATTGCAATGCTGGAAGCTAGCCAGAGAAGTTGCGTTTCTTTTCTCTGCACATTTTGTCCTTCTACATTTCTGAGGCACTGCTCTGTTTGTTTTCTCTCCTGGTACTTAACCATGATAAATTTTAACTTGCCATCTTTTTGCTTGCATCCCTTTTCAGCAGCATCCTCATTCCTCACCTGTCAGCACAACACCAGGAACAGCAGAGTTTCAGAAACCACTAGTGCGAGTTTCTTTAACAGAAACAATTAGTCACTTTGGGTCAGAGACATCTGTCTAGGTGTCCTCCTTCTAAATGTTATTCCCTTCACCAAACTTCTTGTTTGCCAAGCTGATGCACACTGACTAGATAGCCATGAGAAAGTAACTTTCACAAGGTAAAGCAATCCTGAGTCCATGATACAGAATTTGCCATAACATGTGATCTCCAAATTGTGCTTATGCAGACAGTTGAGAGCAGGTGCAGATGCCTGTGGGAGAAGCAAAGTTCAGCACATTGATGAAGCATGTGTCAACACTAGAGCCCTGGGGACTTGCCTTCCAGGCAGAAGGGAACAGAAACAAAGGTTCTTGCAACCTTAAGAACAAAGGTGAGATTCGGCTCCCATGTCTTCATCCATCTCAATCTCCAAGTTTCCTCCAGTCACTGGAAAAGTGGAACCAAGCACCACATCACTGAAAACTTTCTTCCATGATTCCTTCCCAGACATGCTCTTCTCCACTGAGTCCAGAGGGAACCTCATGTTTGCCAGTTCACCAAGAGCTATCAGCCCCTACAGTTCTCACCTTCCCAGCCTGGTTAGCAGATGCAATTATCTCACCACCTCAGAACTCACAGGGAATTCCTCCATCAGGATTGAAGGTCCCAAATGCAAACTTTGCTGCCTACCAGGTCATCACTGGGAGACCACATTGGAGTGTAGCTTCCTCCTCTTGATTCTGCAGTCGCAATCTATTCATGTGGGACATGCTCATGGAGAGAAACAGCTCCACTTGCCACTTCTCAGAATGTTTAAATGGGGTACCTTCTCTGTCAGACATTTAAGAAAGAAAAAAGAATAGAAGAGGGTTGCTGGACACACATACAGAACCTAAGGTCCTTCCTCTCTCCTTTATCCATCCCTCCCCAGGATTTGTGATAATTTTCAAATGTTTTTCTGCATGCATAACTCTATCTGTGTTAAAAAGCAGAACTAACAAGTTCTGAAGTGAAGGTTTTTTACTTTACTGAAGTGAAGTAAAAAACTCTTCTCCCAGTAGAGCTATTAATACTGGAAAATGTCGTCTTTACAAACAGGCTTCATGTATAATATCCAAACATAGTAATTAGAAAAGTAGATTGATTTACCAGCTGGTATGTATCAATACAAAGGTATAGGGGCCAAGACCTACAGGTGCAAGCTGACATTTGGGTTTGTTTAAGTACTAACCTACTCTTTTGATTTGTGCAAGAAAAAGAAGAGTGGCAAGGGCAGGGCAAAGGGAAAAAGGGCAGGACAAAGCCACAAAGACCTCAAGCCACTGTTCATTTAGGCAATCTTTTTGACAGACACAAGATTGAAGTCTGTCTAAATGAAAGCAATGGGCTGAGAAATTTGTTTATTCCTTATATCTCCTCCCACTTAGGTGAAGGAAAACTTATTGCTCTGAGGTTTTGATTAGCGCCTCTGAACTGCTAGCATTCTGCAAGCAATGAGGGAAGCACTGCTTGGCATCCCTGACTTGGGATCTGCTGTGATCTGAGCCTGGTTTATCACCTCCTGCAGGCAGCTCACTGCCTCCCTGGAGCAGTCCGGAGATCTGTGGGGATATTTTTAGAGCATCTCTGGTGACAGTCATTCAGTTTTCCTAAGGCCTGAAATAAAAAGACAAACAGACTTTCTTTGTAGTTAGAACAGGCTGGGAGCAACTGAGGCTCCTTGGAAAGAAATGCTTTTCCCCTCCCCCTGTGATGAAAGACAACCTTGAATTCTCCTATTCCTTCCTTTGCTGGCAAGAGTCATTTCAGCCTCCAGCTGCTCCCTTAGGGCTGCTGCAGAGCCATCACACGCTGACCCAGTGCAGACCAACCAGAGACAATGGCAGAATGTGGGCTGCCACCAGACGCAGTCCTTTCTATCAACTTGCTCAAATCAGGCCATTACTTGCTGCAATCATTCCTACTGCCTTGCATCGAAACAAGGGTTTGGGAAAATAGCATATCTTAAGGGTCTTTTCTTTTGTCAATCTGAAGAGATGCTGAAGAGACAAGGATGGGTACCCCGAAGGCCCCCAGGCTGTACAGGGTGGTGTCTGTACCACACTGAGAGTCGTATGACTCTGGCCAAAGTGATAAAGAACTGGTTGGATGGCCACACATGAGTTGTGGTCAATGGCTCAGTGTCCAGCTGGAGGCCAGTGATGAGTGGTGTCCCTCAGGGATCGGTGTCGGGACCGGTCTTGTTCAACATCTTTGTTGCTGACATAGACACTGGGATTGAGTGCGCCCTCAGCAAGTTTGCTGATGACACCAAGCTGTGTGGTTCAGTGGATATGCTGGAGGGAAGGAATGCCATCCAGAGGGACCTTGACACGCTTGTGAGGTAGGCTGANAAGCTGTGTGGTTGGGTGGATATGCTGGAGGGAAGGAATGCCATCCAGAGGGACCTTGACACGCTTGTGAGGTAGGCTGATGCCAACCTCATGAAGTTTAACCATGCCAAGTTCAAGGTCCTACACCTGGGTCGGAGCAATGCCAGCACAGCTACAGGTTGGGCAAAGAGGAGATTCAGAGCAGCCCTGCAGAGAAGGACTTGGGGG
>NDXB01006411.1:180041-213304 GCA_002631895.1 Agapornis roseicollis | reverse complement strand
CCAAGTGAGGTCTCACGAGAGCAGAGTAGAGGGGCAGGATCACTTCCTTTGACCTGCTGGTCAGGCTTCTTTTGATGTAGGATCTTGGTAATTGTCTGTCTTGTATTTGTAAGTTGTTATTGAATCACCCCTTAGCCTCAGTCACGGGCAAGATAGCTGATAACAACCCACACTAGATCTAAATACTGGGGTCTACTTAAGAATTGATGAGATTAGGGGTTTTATTCTACTTGCCTGTTTTACACACTCACTTTCTCATGTTCTCAGCCTCCTGTATTGCATTTGTTTCATCTTGATTTCCTTTCCCATTGGAGAGATCACTGCTGGCCCAGAAAGGCCAGGGAGAAAGTCATGTTGGTTTCGTGCCTTGCAACTGCTTGTAGCTGCTAGCCTTGGATATTACCGGCCTAGTCCCTGGCCATCCCCTGGCATTTGCCTTCTTGCATCTCCCCTACCTTGAGGATCTTTCCCCACTTTAACTCTTACACTTTAATGCTTTTACTCCCTTATCATTAACTGAAATGCATTAACTTGCCCTTCGTTTATATATATGCATTGCCACTGATTTCAGTTAATGAGGTCAGTAGGAACAGAGAATTTTTGCCCAAGGTCATATTTAATGCCTCAGTCATTTAAACCTCTTATTTCAGTATTCATCTTCCTTTGAACATTAGTATCATGCCTACAAAATGTCTCATCTTGTGAAAGACATCCTGTTTGAAGTATATATACTCCTCTTTCAAGGGCAGTTAGTCACCAGCTTTTTATTGTACTGTCATCCACTCCTTATCATTCAAATGATAACACCCTATAACTCCAAGAGGTTATTTTATAAGTCATGGTAAAGCCAATTTACAGTTTGCATTTGGTAATAGAAATATGCTCAGTGTAATAGTTTAAGTCAGGACAGTTTTAGTTTTCTGATACTGTTTCTGATGCTGTCCTGCCACACTGGTTGCACAATGTGATGAGGCACTTCTGTTTGATTACTTTGTTCAGGTTTTGGAACTCTCTTACAACACCCTTATAATATTTTGAAAAGCTATTTGTTTCAATATTGTTCTTCTGCAGGATCTTTATGAAGTAGGAAAGAAACAAAAGGGTTTTTATTGTGTTATAGGAAGCATGATTTCTTGGATGATCTCTGCTGCACTTGAAATCTGTTTTCTTATAGTTGTGTTAAGCTGATTAGATGAAAAATATATTAAGAGGGACTTGGTGTCAGTAACTCATGCTCAGTGTTTTCTGCCAAAGGCAGACAATGCTTCAGTAACATGGCCTGAAAACATCTGGAAATAGTGGGACTTATGTGTTTTGTGGAAGCTGAGATTGTATTGGTATGTCTGCCTAAACCTGTTCCTGGGATATGAAATGTCAGTGCTCAAACAAATCTCCATGTGTATTCGTATTGATTGCCATATAGTTGTTGAATAGTTGTGTTTATATTTTGGTTGTTATTGGTTGCATTTGGAATATGATTATGTAACTATAATTCCTTCCAGACTCATGAACTTCATTTGGTGTGTCATCTATCTGAAACAAAATGTAATTGAACTTTGCCTGCTCTGACCAGGTGAACAGATAATTGATTCAAAGAGATTATTTGAAGCTATAAATAATGTGATACTGTATATTGGAATAGAGAAATCTGCTTAAGAGTAGATGAATTTATGGGTTCCATATATTTTTTCTCATACATTATATTTTTATACTTACTTTCTAGGTGTGAAAGCTGGCTTAAAACGAACATACTCAGCTGTTACTCAGGATCACCTAGAAGTGAGCAACATGCCGCAGTGGAAACCATTGCTATATGCTGTAGCATTTCTTCACACAACTGTTCAGGTTTAAAAATACATTTCTTTACTTCTGTCATAAAGCCACGTGTCATTTATTAATGCAGTATATTATGAAATGAAAAACATGTTTAAATGGAAATCCTGTGTTGGTAAAAATAATGAAAATGAAATGAGAAAGAAAACAACACACCTCTATTGCTACAACTGTATCAGAACTATGCTCGTGTTGATCTTATACCTCCAACAGGGATGGTATTACAGAGGAAAAACAGACAGTCAAACAAAATTAGTGTACTATTTTGTTAAAGTTTTTGGATATGGCTGTGTGATCTGTCTTTCAACTAACTGTGTTTTTACTAATATTTTAAATCATAAAAGCTCATTAAAGAAATTTACAGCTTGAGTTGGAAAACCATAGTCTTAAACCTTCTGCTTTCATCATGAGAAGGGCTAAGAGTGTGAATATAATTCCTTCATATGCTGAAACTTGTAGGAAGAAATGAAGGTGAAAGATGATTTCGGGTCTCACCTTTCAGGATTTCCACTAAAAATAGTGATTTATGGATTAGCCACAACTTTTGAACATAGTATTAATAGATTTTTCGATATACTTAGTTTATAATTGAAGCCTAGTTAATTTATGCCTGTGGCATCCATACACTGATACACTGTGGTACAATGGAAGCCTGTGTTATGCTTGTCTTTGGCCCATCACTTCTTTCTTGGTGGAGATCAAGAATGTTTAAATACCAGATACTACCCTAACAACCACATACTGTCAGCTGCATCTGTAGCTGGTTCAGAAGCTGGTTTTTCTACTCACATATGCACCATGCAGAGACATCAGTGGTACGAATATGGCTATTCCATAGGAAGACCACAGACAATGGTCATCACTGAATGAGTTTGGACATCCTTTTTTAACACAGTAGCTTCATTTTTTTGAATTAAAAAACAGTCTCAGCTGGCCTACTGCATTTTTAGCATATTTCATTTATTATTCCTCACTTAATATTTTCTTGACAATTACAACCAAGCAGCCTTTCACCTTTATCTGTTTTACAGGAAAGACGAAAGTTTGGTCCATTGGGCTGGAATATTCCTTATGAGTTTAATCAGGCAGACTTCGCAGCCAGCGTGCAATTTGTTCAGAATCATTTGGATGACATGGATATTAAGCGTGGGGTGAACTGGAGCTGTGTTCGCTATATGCTTGGAGAAGTGCAGTATGGTGGCCGTGTAACTGATGATCTTGACAAAGCACTGCTGAATACATATGCAAGAGTGTGGTTTGGAGAGCATATGTTTACTGAAAATTTTTGTTTCTACAAAGATTATGTTATTCCAAAAGGGAAAACAGTTGAAGACTATCTCCAGTACATAGAGCAATTGCCAGCGGCTGATACACCTGAGGTGAAATATTTCAATATATTAAAGGGGGTTTTGTTAGGTAAAGATTTTGATCAGGTGTATTTTCCAACGTCATGAATTTATAGGTCAAGATTAGCAGGCAGACCAGTATAGTGGGTATATAATGTAGATCTGCTGACTAGGAAGAAGTAGGTGAGGTCTTCTTCAAAGAATTCAAAGAAGTCTCAAATTCACAGGCCCTAGTCCTCATGGAGGACTTTAAAGACCCTAGTTTTCTGCTGGAAGGGTGATGCAGCAGGGTTCAAGCATGAGTTTTCTTCAGTACATTAATGAAAACTTTCTGGCACAGGTAACTGAGAAGCCAACAGAAAAAAAAAAAAAGGCAATTGGCTGGACCTGGTACTTATAAGCAAGGATGAACTGGTCAGGAATGTGAAATCACTGACTGCAGTGATCACTGGTGGAGTTCAGGATCCTATGAAGAAGGAGTAGGGTAAAATTAGGACCACAGCCCTGGATTTCAGGAAAGTGGACTTGAACCTCAGCAGAGGTTTCTTCCAGGCTTGAGAGAATCCTATGGGACATGGCCCTTGAGAGAAGCGGGGTCAGGAGAACCGGTGTATATTTGGGGATTACCTCCTCCAAATTTAAGGAAGATCCATCCCAACAAGTAGAAAATCAAAGGCAGTAGGAGGCCCAAATGGAAGAACAAGTAGCTCCCAGTTGAATTCAGATGTAAAAAGGAAGGTACAAGATGTAGAAGCAGGGGCAAGTAACCGAGCAAGAGTATAGAGCTACTGTCCAGTTTTGCAGAGGTTTAGGAAAGCCAGGGCCAAAGTGGAGTTGAATTTATTGAGAAATGAGAAGGGCAGTAGGAAATGATTTTACAAGTATGTAAACTGTAAAAAGATGACTTAGGAAAATATGGGTCCATTGCTGAATGGAGCAGGAGAACTAGTTGAAAAGTCTCAATGCCTTCTTTGCCTTAATATTTGCTAGTAAAACTGGCCTCCAGGAATCAAGGCCCCCAAGACTCTTTAGTCTAGAACAAGGAACTTACCCCCTGGTGCAAGAGGACCAGATTAGGGAGCATTTAAACAAACTGAATATATGCAAGTTCACAGTACTTGATGGGTGTCACCCCTGAGTGCTGAGGGAGCTGGCTAATGTCATTGTCAGGCCACTCCTGATTACCTTGTAACAGGTTCCTGAAGAATGGAAATATCACTCCAGTCTTCAAGAAGGGAAGAAGGAAGACCTGGAGGTCTACAGGCTGATCAGCCTCAACTCAGTCTCTGGGAAGATGCTGAAAAAAAACCTCTTGCAAAACATTTCCAAGCGGATGAAGGACAAGCAGGTTATTGAAAGTAGCCAGCATGGGTTTGTGAAGGAGAAACTATGCTTAGCCAACTAGTCAGCTTTCTGCAATGAAGTGAACAGCTTGGTGGGTGAGGGAAGAGCAGTGGATGGTTTTTTGCCTTGGCTTTAGTAAGTCCTCTGACACCAACTCCCATAACAACTTCATAGTCAAACTAACAAAGTGTGGTCAGGTGTCATATGAAGAAAGGCTGAGAGAACCTGGACTCCTTAGCCTGGAGAAGAGGAGGCTCAGACAGGATCTTATAAATGTTTATAAATACCTGTTGGGAAGGTGTAAAGATGGAGCCAGTGTCTTTTCAGTGGTACCCAGTGAAAGCATAAGAGGCACTGGGCATAAATTAACCAACAGGAAATACTACCTGGCATCAAGAAAACACTTTTTTACAGTGAAGGTGGTCAAGCACTAGAAGAGGTTTCCCAGAGAGGTTGTGAAGTCTCATTCTTTGTAGGTAATAAAATCCCAACTTGACCCTGTGCTGGACAGCCTGCTTAAGTGGGTCATTTGGATTAGACAGCCCTCAGAGGTCCCTTCCAAACTAAACTATTTTGTGATTTTGCAAATAAGTGTGGGATCGATCAGACATGAACTGAGAAATAATGAAAATAAAAAATCTATACGGTCTCATTTTGCAAGTTATAATTGGGAGATTATTCCATTTTGGCAACGGGAAGAACTGAGTATTGCCAGGAATTGGTGGGGTACAGTGCAGGGCAACCCATGGCAATTGGTGTGTACACTGCAGCATTAATTGGAGGACTGCAACTTTCTGGTCCCTCTAGTACAGGCACATATAATAAAGTTAGTTAAAGTTGAAACAGAAGTGAATGCTCTGGATTTCTCTCTCATTGCTATTAAGCTGATAAGTGCCTTTGGAAATAAGTTCTATTAAAATTAAATAGACAGGACTGAACAAAAAAAACAAAGGGTTTCTGCTGCTGGTAATGTGCTAGTGGAGAGGGTAGGAAGATTCCAAGGTCATAAAATAAACTTGAAAAGTTTTGCATCTTTGAAGGAAGTGGAAGCAGAGTATTTGTGCTGGCAATAATGCACCTTTCCCAAGTGAGGGCAAATGCAGCCAAGATAATGCAGCAGTGAGAGCTATATGAGCCTAGCTCATGAAGTGGTTCCTATCAGTGTATGAACCTTGAGTCAACCAGATTTCAGGAGCTACTTTCATGTACCTACTTTTCTAAGCATTTGGGAACCTGTCTCACAGTGCTGCAATGTATTTTTAAAGTATTTTGATGCCTGTAAAAAAATCTGTATGTATGGTTTGATTCAGGGGAATTTTACATTTGATTTTTATATAAATAGCATCAAGTCCAGGAATGCATCTCCTTCACATTTTCGTAGGGTAGGAAGAAAGCTAAGACTTTCTTCTGCCCTTCCAAAATCTTTCAGAATTGCTCATGGAAACCTTTAACCTTTTAATCTCCCAGTTTTCTTCATTCAACAAAGGACATTGTGCTAGTCAAAACAGTGTATCTTTGTTCCCTCACTTTTCCATTTTTGGTTAAGGAAGAAGGACTGAATAAGTCTGATTGCTGTATCCTTGCTCTTTTGATGAGATGTCTACTTCTGATCAGAATAATCACTGACTTCTGAAGGCAGCTATTGAAGTCAGTGTATTGGGTTCATGTGGCAAGGTTTTGGTAGCAGGGGCTACAGGAGTGCTTCTGCGAGAAGCTGCCAGAAACTTTCCCTGTGCTCAATAGAGCCAGTGCCAGCTGGATCCAAGATGGATCCACCACTGGCCTATGCTGAGCCCATCAGCAATGATGGCAGTGACTGACTCAGGTATCATAGTTAAAAGAAAAGAAACTCACCTGTGCAGCAGCAATTGCAGCCAGAGAGAGGAGTGAGAACATGTGAGAGAAACAGCCCTGCAGACACTGAGGTCAGCACAGAAGGAGGGCAGGAGGTGCTCCAGGTGCCAGAGCAGAGATTCCCCTGCAGCCTGTGGTGCACCTGCATCCAGCCAGAATCAACCAACAATCAACACTCAGCAATCCCCTCAAAAATTACTTTGATTTCAGAGTGGTATGGAGCTTTAGCAAGTAGTTTTGAAGATTTATTGGGCTAGGAAAAAAAAATCCTGAAAGGCAGAATCTGACATCCTCTTTTTAATGAAAATTCCCAGGGTTTTTGAATCAAAAAGAATGAGAGATTTGATTCTTGATTAATATACAGGACACTGGTGCACTCACTGCTTTACTATTCTGGGTTCTTTAGTCTTATTCCTTCATACATAGTTTGCATAAAAACAGAGAACCAGACTTGTCTCCCATGTAACATCCCTGTCTTTGGTAAATGTTATCGCAGTTTTGAAGTTAGTCCTTGGACTAGCACTGCAATTCACATTCACAATAGCAGACATTTTCTGTGTTTCTAATTTGGGTGTAGCATTGTCACGAAATCTGCTAGAGCAAAACTAAACCAACCCTTATTGCACAAGAGCAAAAGGAGAAAAGACTATATCTTCAAATGTGTATTTCATTCCATATAGAATATGAGAGTCTAATAAAGTCACTTTTTACAGCTCTAAATATTTGGGTTCAATACATCACTATGCGTAAAGTGTGTTAAATCTTACTTGGAAGATTTAGTTGTAGCCACACCTCTTACATGCTGTATTAGGCCTGTACTGTGTTCTCTGTGTTGTTGTGTAAGGGTCAGGTCCACAACTACTGTAAATCAGTGCAGGTTTGCTGGCTTTGACACAGGTACAGCTGCTTATATCCCTTGTCTCTGAGTTTCTAGATTTGCAAGAATAACAGTATTACATATGGCCCTTTTTATTTTGTCCTCAGAGTATGTAAAATATTGGTCACTACAAGTGTCTTCTTGGAATATACCAATTCTGCTGTAAAATGTGAACACTGTGAAACAACAGATTGCTTGTCTTTGGTACTCAGTTTGAGGGCAAGCCTTCCTCATTGTCAGATCAGTGGTTTAAAGTATATAAGAGATAGTTGATAGCTATAATTAAATGAGGGTTGTGAAATTAGTGAAAGTACAATTCCTCTCAGAGAAGAGTTGCAGTTGTCAACCTGACAATTATAGACTTACTGGTATTTCAGTGGAACTTTAGGAGAAAGAAGCTATTATTACTCAGACAAAGGGCAGCTTTGCAGTAATTCTGTGTTAGCTGTATCTTAAATAAAACAATTCAATTTCAGAAGAAAGGGAAGTAAGGAAAAATAAGGGAGACTTCAACCAAAAATAGCTAAACAATGAAATAGCAGAAATACATCACCAGTCATAAAATCTTTAGGTACTTTGAATATGGGCAATGTTTTATATTGTTTTTTTATATTGTGCTGCATGCCTTATAAGCTTAAGAGACTGCATAAACCAAAATGTGTTAGAAGTGGTAACTGCTGTGATTATGAGGGGCATCTACATGGTAGTAGTAGATGATACAATAGCAATAGATCTGTAGAGGCAAAGAGCTAGTAGTTAGGGCTCAGTATCCACATACAACATGTCTCCAACAAGCTCCAGTTTGAACCAGTAGAAAGGAATCAGTTTGTTACCCACTGATAGAACTCCACCATGATGTAAAGGCTGCTATGTGAAGATAATCAGAAGATCAGTTTAAAACCTGCACTCATATGAATGAAAATGCTGTTGTGTATGCAGCCTATCTTCACATTTTTGCATAATTTGGGTTTGGTTCTTGGCCAGTTTAACAGATGTACTTCCACTGACCCAGTCATATTTGTTGTTTTGTAAAGCTGATGATTTTCTTCTTTGTTTATCCGTTTTCATGCTTTCTTTCATGGATATAATTTTACAAGGAAAATAGCTACATTTTTCCTTTTTTTCCCCCCTTTTTGCTTTAAGGTATTTGGACTTCACCCTAATGCAGATATAACTTACCAGACTAATCTGGCTAATGAGACATTAAGTACGATAGTGAGCATCCAGCCCAGAGACAGCAGCACTGGAGGAGGGGAAACCCGAGAAGCAGTGGTACAGCGTCTTGCTGATGAGATGCTAGAGAAGTTACCTCCAGATTATAACCCTCATGAGGTATATGCTAGTTTGTAGATGCAGATGTTTTATGTATGTATGTATATGTTTTATGAGTTTTATTGTATTTCTTAAATTTAACTGGCAAATGTTTTAAAAAGCTCTTCAAAGTTATGCATAGTGCTTTATAAGTCTATTTTGTTTTATTATCTAAAATATTCCTACAACTGGGACATATATTTCAAATGCTCTAGTCCACTTAATTAGTCACCTTAACTCAGAAGAGCCATTAGAGACTTACTTCAGAAAGTTCTTGCCCTCCTTTGTAGCTTAGAGTGCCTCCACTAGTGCCTCTTTCTGAAGGATCAGTGATCTTATAGGGGTTACAGCTTTCAATTTACTTACTCTTGTTATGATACCACCATTATGAATAATGGATTCTATCACTGACCTTTTCATGCCCCAGGTTTTTTGGAGTTTGAGCCATAAGAGATATATTTGTCAATGTTTTCTTGCATTTTTTTATTTTTTATTAGCAGTCCCATTAAATAGAAAAATCCAGCATAAAGCATTCTTTCATCAGTTTATAAGCAGGTTGTGGTGTCTTACCATGTATTTCATGAACAGTAACTGTTGAAAACCCATAATTTCCATGACTTTATTACTTACAATTCTTTTTTGTACTGACAGTACTTTTTTTTTTCCTGCTTTCTTTTTTCCTGGTTGTAGTCCAAGCTTGTAAAGTATTCATTATGCAGTATTGCAGCTTGTTATGGTATACTTTATTTTCTCCTCTGGCCAACTCAGGAAGTCCACTTACATTATAACCAATAGTCTTAGGGCCCTGGCTATATGTCCTGTCTTCTGTCCTACTATGCATCTCAGATTTAATATGTCTTGCATAAACAGCCTCTTTTGTACTGTCGTAATTCAACACAGAACTTCTGGTTTTGTTCCTCTTTGGCAAGCTACTTAAAATTTGCAGCTTTCTTTTTTGGTGAGGTTTACTCACAGGTTTTTCCATATCACTTTTTGTCCATCCATCCCTGCTTGTGTCTCTCTTTTTCACTTTTTATTGAGTGATTCTCAGCAATAGTATATAAATCATTTATTTGTAGAACTTGATTTGGAATGGAGTCAGTTTTCTAGTTTTCACATTATTATTTAATAGTAAATAAATATTAGAAATAGCAAATAAAATGAAATATAGTAAGTATAATGATGCTTAATTACTAAGTAAGTGTTGAGCTAATTTTTTTTTCAATATATTTGCTAAATCCTCCAAAGGAGTATGTATCTTCATTACCTTGTTATGTTGCAAATATTTTTCCTCCTGAAGTACTTATTATACTTAGAAGACATCAAAAATATTGGACTTTATATTGTAAGCAAAGGGTATTCTTGCCTTCAGGTTTTAGCCCTGGGAAATTTGTGGAGCCTTGTAAAATGCACACACACTTGTTTAAGCCAGATTTCACTTCCAGAAGGTTTGAATAGTGTTTTTGTCTGGAATTTCTTCTGTCTAAGCTTGGTTTCAGGCACTCTCATTCCTTCTTGGTTTATTCACTCAGGATGTTGGTACAAAAAAACACATAGTAGGCTTCTCCTTCTCAGTCACTTCCTTGAGTGTCTTAGTTTTGGAGACAACTGGTTATGGAGCCAGGAGCTGTAGTGAAGGATGAAGACTGGATGGTTTATTTTGGAAGTTCCACCCTGCACTCATAACTTGCCTCTATTTTGCTAATCTATTTGGGTACAGTACATACTTTTCCATATGATTTTATTAAAAGATCACCACCAATTGTTTTCTTTGCTGTTTCACTCTCATCCAGTAGTATGACAAGCTATTATCTTTTCTAATGATCTGCCAATCATACATGCTGGCTTTAATTTTCTTATAAGCAATTCTCTTTATAATGATGCTCACAGTTAGTTCTTTGTTTCTGTACCACCTTTCTGACCTTCAAGGAAATTTCTTTTGCTTCATCTTGCTTGACAGTTCTTCTCTCATGATTCAAGTAAGGAGATTCGTGTTTGTACAGGACAAACCAGTATTAGGTATCAAAACTTTGCATCAGCTTCCCCCCTATCCCCAGTTTGTTCTTACAGGCACAGTCAGAGGATGTCCTGTTGGATCTGCTTTCTCCCTTTGTATCACTTGTAAATGTATTTTGAGCTTAGGACGTAGGTAGATACCATCTCTTCCTGGTTACTTCTAGTTTTCTCAGACTCTGAACATCTTGATCTGTGAACTAGTCTTCTCTTTGTTTAATCACACCACTCTACTTACATGCTGTTTTTTCAGTCCCCATTACTGATAGATGACATGGTATTTTTCCACTAAACCATCCAAAAATTATGTTTTGTTTCCATGTCATGGTAGTCTTCCTTTGCTCTGAGTATCTACAGAACATCCTCTGGTAATTTTCCAACAGTTTATTATTGGTAATAATGTGTTACCTCAGTACATCATTTTGGCTGTGTCAGCTGCGCTTTGACTTCAGATTGTAACTCTGCAGTGTTTGGCATTATTTCCTGATTCTTCAGTATTTCCCTTGTCATCTTGCCTAATGCATTTACCTTTTCTCTCATTCTCTGGATCTTAGTACTCGCTCGGGTCTTTCCCAATGCTTTCTTTGTTGGAGAGGAATTTCTCTTTTCTGCTACTAGTGCCTAATTCTAACCCTTTGTGGCAGGGCCAGTTGTTTATGGGCCAGGAGTGTGGCTACCTCTGCACAACAAGCAAAAAATCTCTACCAATCAAATGTGTTTCTCATCTAAACCAGAGAACTGATATTCTGGTACCTCTTAGAAGGGGCAGAGATAGCAGGAGTAAGCTGTAAAGAAAGCTACACTTTTAAATACAAGTTTGCATAAAGTGGCAAATACAGAAAATCTAAAATTCCCAAAGGGAAACAGTAATATTATGTTCCTAAGATATAACCAAGAATTTAATTAGAACAGAAAATAAGGGAGGGTTTAGATGGTCTCTAAGGGAAGAAACAATAGAATATAGCAGAAGGTGCAATATAATAAGCAAATGAAATTAAGTTTACAAGTATAAGGAGTGAAATGGATTATATAATTACTTCCTGTGATGTCTGAAAAAAAGGGAATGAGTTCTGTGTTTTGTCAATTTAAGTCAACATTTGGTCATTCAGTACATTATTGCCTATATTCAGCACATTATTACCTACTAGATCAGTTTAACAATCCTGAAACAAATAAAACTAATCCGCTAAATTGTGAGATTGAAGGAATGTGTCAAAAAGAGTTCCTATGCATGCCTCATTGGACAAGAGCAGTAAAAAGAAAAACATTCATTAGTCCTAGAAGTGCAGCTTGGGTTTGCTTTTAGAAGAATACTGTTCTCCAGTAAGGTGATGACATGGTAGTCTTTGGAAATCCAGCTATAAAGATGCTATCAGTGAAGAAAAATTAAAAAAAATATATTAGGAAGCAGATGAAGATAATCAGAAGCAAATACTCTTTGGGAAAGTGTCAGGTACCTTTGCTATCTTTGACCAGTTCTTGTAGATTCCCTTAGAAAGCATGGAGTGAATTTGCTCAGAGTTAAAATCTCAGCAGGCTAGGTTAGGGACAGTTGGTACTGAAAACAAGTATTTGCTGACATTCTGAGCTCCAGATTGTACTTTTTTTTTGATGCATTGTAAATCCAGAGAAAATTCAGGCTGTTGCAACCTTCATTTCTTGATTACTAGCCTTTGGAAATAACTTTGGAACCAACAACTTTCAAAACAAGGCAGCCATTATACCCCATTATATATGTTTCTTTTGCTGTGTTCTTGTAATGCTTCCTCTTACCAGTCAAATAATTGACTCAGTGTCTACCCAAAAGACTATAAACAAAACAAGTAACCTTTGCATGCTTTATCAGTTTGCAGTTTGACACAGGTGATGGAAAAGCTAAATAAACCTTCCTCCTGACCTAAAACTGTCTTCATTTTTCACATTCCAAAGGTAGAGGCAGAGAAAGAATTCCTCTTTCATGACCCGTTTTGCTTCTGGGTCTTGCTTCACAGGTTACAAAGAGATTAGTGGTAAAATGATTAGGTCCCATCAGTCCATGTGAGTGAAGACAGATGCAAGAATAAATGTCAGCCTAATAAATGTCATAGACAGAGGTTTATAATGAAAATGATCCTTGTAGCTTGAAAAACAGCTCATCCTATCGCTGGGCACCCCTGAAAAGTGGGCTTTATGGAATTAGTATATTGATCACAGAAAGGCTGTTTTGATTAGTGAGTTTTGTCTTTTGAGAATTTTTTTTGTCACCCGATATCCATCTCTTTATATCATAATAAGTACAGCATTGGAAGTAAGTAATCTGATTGCTTGATAAGAATTCTAATACAAAACCAGTCAATCATGCCTCAGAGATGATATTTAATACTCATTTTTAACAGAAAGATTTCCAAGAAAGGCACTATGTTACAGCTAGAGAATCTCACTGGATTGATCAGGATTGATTTGTATACAATAAGGTAGGAAGTATGTCAGGGTTTTTTTTTTTCAGTTTTCATATCTGTTTATGCTTGGTCCTCCAGGCTGAGTGCTGTGAACATATCTAGGATAGATTAGCAGATTTCTGCATTATTAGTTCACTCCATTATTCAAAAAATCACAGGCATTTTTCTAGGTACATAAAAACAAATCAGAAGAATGTTTTAATTCTGAGAATTCACTAGAGAAGCTAATTGTACGATTATCAGTACAGTAATACTTTATATTACTTTATATTGATTTTATCTGTTCTTTGTAGATTCATAAATATCAGTATTTTGGAAACTATCCCCTTTAACAACATCTTCTGTACAATTTTTCCTCAAATGGTGGAAATTCTTCCTTTAAATTATCCCCAAAATGAACTTTGTAGACTAGAAAAAAAAAGTGTATTTCCTTTTTAAAGGATAAAATGCATGGCCTATATTCTGGATCATTTCCTTCTTACTAATGGCATGCACTAGATTTCTAAATGTTCTGAAAAAAAAAATAAATCAAACTTTTTTTTTTGCCTTTTTTGACAAGAGGGAGAATTAGCAATTCTTGTAAAATTTTCAGAAAGCAGAAACCTCCCTGGATTTTGAATTAAAAACCTCAGAGTACCTCATTGTGTAAATTATCCAAATAGAGTTTATTGTCTCAGCTGTAGTCTCATGATAGCTGATTATAGTGGTTTTTCTCACTCTTACAGGAAGAAATACATTAACTCAGTCTGTAAAATGAACTGTCACACTGCAAAGCATTACCATAATTAGCTGGCACCTATTTCTTGGACATTCTGTCTGACAAACTCATGGGTCCTTGTGATTAAAATATGATGAATAACCTTGCTGATAGCTGTCTCCCAAGGAGAATAGCATAAAAAGCTGGAAAAAAGAGTATTTTACTTGGCTTAGAGTCGAAACTTCAGAATTAGAAATTGTCAATGCATTTACTTATTTATACTGGCAATGATAACTGCTTGACTGCTATATTATATTCATCCTGCAGAAACTTGTTATTCAGTGTAATAATAAGATATTTAGTAATGTTTACTATGTGCATATAAGATATAGTATATAATGTATAAAATGAGATGGAAAACACAAAGCAAAATCCAGAGGACTTCTGGCCTTGATGAAATAGCACTCATTATACCAAATCTTGTGGCTGTTACTTGGCTGCAGTAGAATTCCAGTGATACATTGCTCTTTGAAAGAATAGATTGTCTAACTCTTTCTTCATCTTTTGTTAGTAAGAGCAAATATGCTCTTGAATTACTTTAGCAAACTGATTCTACTGTCAGCTCTTTCATGATAAAATAATGTCCATATATGTATCTGGATTTAGGATCCTATTTTACTGTTTGAGATCTGATTCCAGAGTTCCCCAGAATTTCACCTGCAGAGGAAAGGAGTGACTGTGGCATATAGCAAAGATCAGGGTTCAGGCTTCTTCAGTGTGAAAGATTATACAGGTGGCTGGATGAGAGCGAGTAAAGAGAGGCGGCCACTAGTTTTCCAAAAGCCAAGTCATAGCAAACAAAGATGATTGCTGTGACATGTTCCTAAGTAACACAGACAACTGATTCTATTTTGAAAATGTTCTCTGTTGAATATGAGTGAAACTGTTACCCTTAAAAGTTAAGGACAAAAGGTTCTACCTATGAAATGGTACACATAATGCTTAACAGAATCCTGTGGCATCTTATCCTGCTGATTTTGCCTCTCTAGTAATGTGTCCATGACCACTTTGTCTTATGAGTGATTCATGCTATTTAAAGAAGCAGCTTTTATATGTCATTGTGCTTCCATTTGTAACTCTATTTTAACTCAGCAGGGCAAGCAGAGATGAGAAAGTTCACCTAGCACAATTTGGAAATATAAAGTTACCATCAAACACTTTTGTACAGTATGTGGTTGGGGAGAGGATGCGATTAAGATCCAAGACCCTGCAGCCTAACAAGGACAGAAGGAACTGCTGTGTCCCTTCAAAAAAGAGGGAACTTTCTCTCTCTAGAATGATGGAGGAGCTCCTTTTGATAAGCTAATGAGTCACAGTGTGCTAAATCTTACAGTTGGCACAGGACTTGAATGGCCATCTGTTACATAAAAGTTTCTTAGGAATTACATGATGCAATAGGAAAAACATCCTTTTACTTTCAAAAATTATTGCATAGGAAACAGATTAAATTTTATAATTATTACACTATTCTTGTTTAGGTGAAAACCCAGCTTGAAAAGATGGGAGCTATGCAGCCCATAAACATATTTCTCCGTCAAGAAATTGACCGAATGCAACTTGTTTTATCAAGAGTTCGAACTACACTGACTGATCTCAAATTGGCTATCGATGGTAAGTTACAATGTTAAAAATCATACTAATTAATTTGCAATATTTATAAATAATGCTTGCTTATACTATATAACTAAATAAACATTTCCCCTCCTTTCCTTCATTTCTACCTTTTGTTCTTTCCCTCTCCCATCTTTTCTCATCTTTACTGTCTTTATCATATGACCACTGATTCTAGCCCTTAAAGTCTCCTGTGTGCACCTCTGAGGGACATTCCACCTTGATTTACTGTCTGCATGTGCTCCGTGTCCCACAGCATTACTACACTTTTGTGATTCTCTCTAGGTTCTCTACAGAGCTCAGAGGAGCTGAATTGCATGATTAAGTTCACAAGTCATATGCCAGAGTAATTTATGAAATTAAGCTGAGACATAATTATATAGAACAAGGTAGAAGTGTTGTTGAAAAGTAATTGAGGGAACTCAGGAGGCCAGGTGGTAAAGATTCTAATTTAAGGTGAGATTCGCAATGTTTTTGAAACTGGTTGTACCAAATAGGATGTCTGAAAATGGAAGATGAAGTGAGTGGGAGTGTCAGTCAAGAGAGTGATAGGGCTCTTCTTTTAGCTGTCACTGGATGTAGGCAATAGCATTCTGTATCTCTTAGAGACAGGAGTATCTGGCTGAAAGTGAGCAATGGTGAATGTAGTTAAATCAGGAGTACAGGCAACTAGAAGCAGATGGAACATTTGATCAGAAAAAGAGTGAGGAAAAAGAAGGAATAATGGTTTTACTGTTGGCTTTTTATTTTCATTTCCCATTTTGCTCATCTGAAAGAGCTTAAATTTCCAGTAAGGAAAGTATACTGTTGCTCAGCTAAGCTTCTTGAATTAACAGTAAATGAAAATGAAGCAGAGACAGTTCAGTTCCACCGATTAAGATCTCACTCAAGTCTGCTGTTCTCTAGCAGAGAGGCAGAAAATATCTGAAACAGTTAACTGTCCCCACAGGGAGAAATTCTGAGTGCCTCACAACTGGTCTACTCTGAAATAGGTGACACCAGTACTGCAATCTCTCTTACAGGTATTTTCCAGTCTTTTGACAATAAGTTTTTCATGAAGGGAGATTTTTATTTTTTTTCATTTGTAATTTTGTTACATAAGAATGCCTATAATCTAAATGTAGGAAAGAGGTTCATAAATGCGCCTGAGGCTAATCAGCTTCCATATCCTGTAATAACCTACGCAAAGATCAAGCTGGAAGAAACAGTTGTCCTCTGCTTTCAACACTGAGCTGAAAGGTCCCTTATATATGTGCATAGGATTCCTTTTCAAGTAAATTAAAATAATGCTTTCCATCCAAGAATATATTACTCTTTCCTTGATTGTGACAGATGTATCTAAAGTCTCAAAATGTACAGTGTTCTTCAGAGGGGAGGATAGATAATTTATTTGCACTTAGCATTCAGTTCCACAGTGGGCACAGTCCTCTATGAAGTGTTTAATTGAGTTAATGCTATAACTTTTGTGCAATCCTCTAAAATATTATGATTTTCTTAGGGGCAGGTGACTTAAATATAGTGAAAATTTGCTCTGAATACAAAACTGGATGTATAGTTAACAATGATGATTAATGGCTTCTGACGGTTTCATTTAACATCAAGCACATGTGGTAGACCATTAATTAGGGGATGGGAAGAACATTTAGTCACTCTCTTGTCTCAGCAGAAGGGAAAACCCCAAACTCTCTCATACTAGATTGTCTCCCAAAACTAGTAAACTGCAATCTCAGACCATCGAGGTGCTCCTTTTTCATTACAATGAGGTAAAGTAATCTGCCTTCTCAAAAAGGTTGTGTGAATTTTGGTATCTGCCTTGGTCATGCCCTTGGCCCTGGCTTGAGGAACCTGTTAAAGCTTGAGTATCCACTTATAAAAAATCTAATTTTTCAAACCAATTTTGTGTTTAAAGATATAGCGGATGTTTGTGTTGTATCATGTAAACTTGGTGAAAAAAGGTCTGAATATTTGATTCTGCAGGTTGTATGTGAATAGATGGACCTTGTCATTTTGCCGTTGCTCACTGAATTGGATCTGAAGGAATATAAAGCCCTCCCCAGTAAGAGCCCATGTGCAGCTGAACATGAGGGATGTTGAGAGAAATAGCAGAGCCGGTTTTGTCCATCTGTCCAGAGGGCAGATTAAGCAGTGTTCAGCTCCTGGGAGGGGCGAGGGTGCTCAGAATATGATCAACGTGTTTGTTGGCAGCCATGCCCCACAAGCCGGCATCTCTACCAATATACTTTGCTGCCTGGAGGGATACTTTTTTTGGATCAAATTGTAATAATTAGATTGTAGCTGCACTTTGTACTCTCAGTTATGTGCAACCATTAGTTCTGTTTTAATTACTTATTGATTGCCCAGAATTTATTTCACAGTTGGTGTAATACTGTGCTTCACATAAATCAGAAAACAGCAATGATTATTGTTCTCTCAAGTGACCTAAATAGAGTCTATATTCCAAATAGAGAAATCTTCTTAGAAAAAAGAAGCAGTAAGACATGGGACTTGAACCAAACCTCCAGATTCTAATGGGTTATGAACATCAGTTTTTGAGCCCCTGGCAGAAGGTGACCATATTCTACGTAGGGAAGTGTATGAACTCCTATGTACTTGCATTATCTTCCTCCTGTGGAATCATGGAGGCCTCTGGCACAGAATATTAGTACCATAACTGTTGGAGAATGGGCACTTCAAGCCCCTTCTTCTACTAATGAAGATAGTGTCTTTAAATGCAGTAAAATTTAATGAGCCATTCAGCTATTCCTAATCTCTTAGAGTTTGTTTGAATATAGGGGAACTGAAGGTGTCCTATCTGTGGGATTGGGGGTGTTCTCTTTTATTTCACCATACACTGAAGTAGGAGTGGTAAGCATTTCAATGCCACCCTGATGTGTCTTCTATTGGCAAAGAAAGTGAGAAGATAGATTCTGTGGGAGTTATCTCAAGTGCCCCTTGGGTGGCTTCCATGAACCTCAGCAGTGGAGCGTGCTTGTAGTAGCACTGAAAGTGGATATCAAATCCTTTGCGGTGAAAATAAGCACAGCTTTTCATTTGTTTTTATTTCCGGATTTTTTAACCTGCTTAGCAATCTGTCCAAGGGCTTTCTTAACTCATTTATTTATATCTAGATTCTTCTTTTGATCACAAAACTGTGTCAACTTGGCATTTGTTTCGTATCCTATACCTTTGTGTTTTCAAACTAATCCTTTAGAACTGCCTACTACATAAACAAGTGAAGGCTCTACAAGAAACCTTGAATGTGTTATTCTTTTATGTTGTGTATGTGTCACATGGTCACAGAACTCCCACTGCTATTTGTGCAGTACTTGCAGAGTTAGGAAAGAGAAGTTCTTTTCCTGTTAACATATATCCTGAGAATAGAGCAATCCCTCTAAAAGCTTTTGCATGTCTTGTAGTGTGTAAAGATTTGTTTCCACCGGCCCAAAGTTTCTGTTTCTTACATTTTTCTTAGTACTTGCAAGACAAGTACCTGCAGAAGCCGTAAGCCATAAGACCAACACTGAAGGCAAAATAAGTGGATCAATACAAATATCTACTTCAGAAGTCATGATGGCATTTGTCATGGAGACCTGTCATTTACCAGGCTTAAGCAAACTTTTCACTGCAATTGCAAAATTACATCCCTCGCATTACAATGCTAGCATATTTTCATGCATGTCATCCACACCATACATAACCTAGGTGCCAGGACTTGGGGAGAAAAAAAAAATCACAGACTACTCTCAAACTACATTGAAATAGAGGGCAGTGGGCAATCAGAGCTTTTGGAATAATAGGGTCAGGAGCAAGGACATTACTAAGGGAAGATGGGACTTTGCTCTCTTTTTACCCACAGAGATGTATACCATGTGTGTGTTCTTTAAATGATGTATAAATTATATGCATGAAAAGGCATTAAAATTAATACACTAGTACATTTCAGGTATAGGTTTATTCCAGGTTGAGAAGTGTGAGAAAATGCAGGAAAGACTATTGAAAGAGAACGTATTAGAGAGCAAAAATGTATGCATTTTAATATGTGTTTCTAATTTTTTTTAACTTTATGATTAAGATTGAATAACAGCTGTTCATAGCAAGGCCTTAAGGAATACTGCAGCATTTCACTAGTTTCTGTACATTTCAGTCATTGATTTGCTACTTTATTAAAGCTATTTTATTACCTGCTTTTATATCCTTGCTGTCCTTATATTGCATTGCTAACCAGCATGTTGGCCTTGGGTGTTTCCTTATTGTCATTCGTATAAGACTATGTTGAGACACCCAAAACTTCATGTGGATGTGAGGTAGTATATAGTTAGTTCTACATTAGTTCTACACACATAATAGGAGTCAGTTATAATTCCTATGTCATCTACACAAACTCACGTGCTAAGCCCCTGAAAGAATGAGGTAAAGATTCACTATTTTTTTTTTCCAAGTCAGGATATCATGGTCTTGACAGTAGTATTTACATCCAGTTGTTGCGAAGAATTTCTGTCATTGTATGTAGCACCTTACAAGAGGGATATAAGTGCACTCCAATAAAGGTAGCTGATAATTTATTCTATCTAAACTATGTGGTGAAAAACTGAACCTCTTGTCAGAGGTCTTGCCAGAGTGCAGAGGATGCTAATTTCCCATGAAGGGAAGGAGTATGCACTCATTCCCACTGGCTGGCTAAGATATGTTTTGACTTGTAATGCTTTCAGACTGGTAACACTAATAAAATTTTAGTTTGGCCTGCTCATGATTGTAATAGACTTCTGCACTGAAAAATCTTGGGCTTTTACTAATTCTTACAGTGTGTGTGTGTTTAGGGCTTTTAGGGATCGTCTGTATATTCCACTTTTGGATGAGGATTTTATTTACTTCTCATCCTGATAAGAATGCCAGAATGCCTCCTGTTGCCTTTTACAATGTGTGGCATGTTATTTCTGGACTTCTTAATAACTGTTTTGTATGCTTGCCATGATGCTGGCTAGGAAAACTGTTTAGAAACACACACTGCACATTTAAGACAAACTACAGAGAATAGTTTACCTGCCCATTCTATTACTTTAGCTCAAGGTAGTGACTTGTATTACTTTTTGGGAGTTTTGAGGTTTCATCTTCAAATTATTCCTTTAAATTTTTTGCTTTGAGTCCTTTGCTGGGTACAGCCAAGTGCATTTAGAAGTGGAGCTGATAAACTTTCAGAACAATTTGCAAGGTTACTTTCAAGTTGCCTTCTTACTGACTGAAGGAATTAGCTATTGCAGAGAATCTTTGTGCTTTTCTATGTGAAAAAGTGCATGCTACTCAAGTTTTTCAGTTCCATTCATCCCTTCTGACTTGAAAAATTAAGTCAGAAGATTCTGCACCAGAAAAAGAAAGTGGGAAGCAAACAGAAAGCAGAACAAGGACAAAAGTTAAGTGCAGCTGGAGAGAATACCACAGTCCACAGGTAAAAATGGAGAGAGTGCTGTGTATTGCAGGGCTGGGCTGTCTGATTTACTCACTGTTCTGGAGACCAGGAGTAAAAGGAGGTGATAAATTGATGAGGGCGTTAGGATTAAAACAGCATCGTGAAGTTAAATGAGCTTCTGAGAACTTCCTTGGAATCACCTCCAAATGCAGAAGTGCCCAAGTTCTGCCTGTGAAGAAATAAGGAAATACCCAAAGAACTTCCTGAAGTAAAGGAATTGACTTCTTTCAGCAAAGCAGTGGTGGTATCTATTATGAGATAGCAGAAACATCCTAAAGCGGAAAAAAAAAAAAAAAAAAAAAAAAAAAAAAAAAAAAAAAAAAAAAAAAAAAAAAAAAAAAAAAAAAGATCAAGTTTTAGGTATGGGTAAACATACATTAGCTCTTATTGGTTTTACCTAGTATTCTGTATACCTTGTACCTTTGGGTGGAAAAGTAAATCATGCTTTCTTTGTGGAAAGCATAAACAAGTTATCTGTTGTCATAAAGCAGAAAGGGAGGAAAGCTGATGAAGTTACAAGCAAGATGGGATTTTCTCTTCAACATATTCAATGAAGAACAGGTTGTTAAGCTTGGTGGTAGAGGCAAGGAGTGACAGGTTGAATAACAAAACTGATTGCCTGGGAGGTAAACTTGAACAGGGATTAAAGGCTGAAAAGATCAACTTCTATAGTTGCAACTGTGACAGTCAAGAATGGATTGATGCTTTCACTGAGCTTTTCCTCTGTGTACTGTTAAGGCTAGCTCAACAGACTCATTGTCTACCAACTATTGTCCTCAAGGGGTAGTCTCCAGTCCTGTTATAATGATGTCAGCTATAGGCAAACTGTAGTTGATGGAAAAACTAACTACTTCTCATTTAATTTGTATCCTATGTAATTATTCTGTTTTTTCTAGATTCACATCCATGCCTGTGGGAAGAGAACGCATCACTTCTTTTGGATTTTTTTCGATTGAGGCTTTTTTGGTTCATGGTGGACTTTAGGGTCCTTCCTTTGTTCCTAACTTTATCCACTCATTTAAATGAAATATGTAAGCTTGCTAGATACAGGCTTTCCTAAATGTGCAATTAAAAATTCAGACCCAGATTTTACAAATTCCACAGTTTTCAGATTCAGCTTGTGAATGGCAGTAATGGCCCTGATGTAGTCCATTCAAGGCATTATATCTATTGAATACAATAAACCCCCTAAAACCAGATCAGTTTGAAAGAAGAGACTATTTACATTAATTAACAATAAAACCAAGTTATCATCAGAACTGAATAGCTTTATTTGGCTTACTCACTACACAGCTATTGGATACATTTAGATGTGGTTTAGAAGTGAGACAGTACAAATCTAGGGCAATGAAAAAGGGGAATCCTGATTTCCAAACTGAGTGTACTGTGCAAACAGTATGTCTACAGTCCGTATTATTTTTGAAGCATGGAAATACCCTGATGTCTTTAACTGACCTGACCTTTCATCAGTCATTTTCTGATGAGCTTTGTTCCATTCAAGAAAGGGAATATCACAAAGTAATCCCCAAAATAACCAGGTCATAAACAGCTGGCCTGTCTGATTCATAGAACATTCAAGCCTGTCATGTTAAGTTCATAGGACATTCAGTCTCTTCATATGATAAACAGTGCTCCGAGCTTCTCAGAAGTTAAATATGAGAAGCCTATGGTTGTGCTATTCATTCAGTTTATCAAATGTAGTTTTTCAAACACCTGTATTACCTTTCTTCAGAAAGATGCCACTGTTTTTCTCATGTGTTACTGATTTTATTTCGGACAATTATTTTATTTTACTATTTTTCTTTTTATGAGTGTATTTTAGCTGCAGGAATATATCCCAACACCCACAAATGTCATTTAGTGCTGAAATTCAAGCACTGTATGCCTACTGCCAGAGATGACACCCACTCACTAGGAATATTTATGCAGCTACATGGGCAAGGCCAGAATTGTGAACATACCTCATCCTCAAGAACACTCTGGCTCAGTGTTCTCAGCAGCTGCTCTGAGTCATAACGGGCAGACATCCTAAGAGATTTCACTATGCTTTAGGGCAGAAACCAGTTGTATCTCCATATTTGAAAAGCTCCAGCCTGCCCACAAAAATGGAGGAGAACATGTAGCTCTCTCATGACTCTTGTTGCAGGAGCAAGTTGGCTGCATCAGCCTGAAAACAAGGAAGAACCAGAGATTGAAAGGTTCTTTTTTTATTTAATTTGGATGGTAATGATGCCCAAGGCTCAAACAGGATGCTCCTCACTTGTTTTCTGCCTGCCCTATAGTTGCTCCAATTTGAAAACAAAGTGTGTTGCATGACTCTTTCACTTTTTCTGCCTCCAGAGCATGAATAAAGTGTATGATGTAATATTACAATTCTCTAGGCAAAGGGGAGGTGACACAGAAGTCACAGAGAGACTTCTTTCTTAAATGTTGGTGCTCTTGGTTGTGTGTTACAGAGATTTATACCCAAAGAAAAGGTTTATTAATTGTGTTATAATAGACTCTTAGCCATACCTAAACATGATTCTGAACCTGACTATGAAGCCATTACAGAGAATGTGGGATAGGCTGTATTTTTTATTTGCAATTTTGTAAAAGTTGCTGGTTTTCTCATAGCACTTGTTGCAGAAAAAGAGGTGCTTATAAATGAGAGCAGGTCATTAGCATTTATGCTAGAAGAAATTGAAGCCTATTTGACAATAATTGATATATAGTAGAAAGTACCAAATTTGCACAAAATGTTATACAAGTATTTAGGTTGGCTGCTATATTCTTCTAAACTAAAGGCTGGTGTTTCTTTTCTGGATATTATGATTGAGTGCGTCCAAAGAAGGGCAATGAGGCTGGTGAGGGGCTTGGAGCACAAGCCCTATGAGGAGAGATTGAGAGAACTGGAGTTGTTTAGCCTGGAGAAAAGGAGACTCAGAGGTGACCTTATCACTCTCTACAACTTCTTGAAAGGAGGTTGCAGACAGGTGGGGGTTGGTCTCTTTCACCAGGCAGCAACGGACAGAACGAGAGGACACAGTCTCAAACTGCACCAAGGAAGGTACAGGTTGGCTATTAGGAAGAAATTTTACACAGAAAGAATAATAAAATATTGGAACGTTCTGCCCAGAGAGGTGGTGGAGTCACCATCCCTGGATGTGTTTAAAAAGAGACTGGATATGGCACTTGATGACATGGTTTAGTGGAGGTGTAGGGCATGGGTTGGACTTGATGTTCTTAGAGGTCCCTTCCAACCTGGTGATTCTGTGATTCTGTGATTCCCCTGAACTGGGGACCAGCCAAATTCAATGAAATGAAGGGATGTGAAATGCTTACCTGTTACAAGCCACATTTCCTTCCAGGTATGTTTGGATGGGCCATTGCAGTTGTTTGCAGTCACCTAGAGCACTTCCCTTTCCTTTACATGTTTTGTGGTAGAAGCCACCTAATTCTGTTTGGTATATCTTGTGGCCGTTATGGCAATTACAGAAGCTGTGTGTATGATGGTACATTGAACATGGGTATTACATGAACATTTAATCAGAATGGAAGCTTCCAGAAAAGCTTCTATAATGCAAATGAGGCACAGCCATATGCCAGATCTTAGTACTATTGAGAATACAAACTGACAAGATATAGGAACTTCTGGCACATGGAATGGTGTCACTGAAAACTTACTGTCTTCGTAAATCTCAGTATTTCAGTGGACACAACAGTACTATTCATGGAATATGTGAGTACACACTGTCACTACCCTCTCCCCCCAGAAAAAAATTCTTGCCTCTAGCTTTATTCTACGTACTGCTTTCCCACTCAGAATCTTGCTAATGGAAATGTACAAAGTTATCTATCATTAATAACAGTGAATTTCCCAAATATAATCATTGTCAGTACGTGCTTAAGATATAGATGAGTTACACAGTATATCTCTATCGTTGATCGTGTATGTAGGAACCATTAAAATATATTAAAGAGTTTTAAATGATTAATCACATTCCAAATACTGTGTGAATATAATGAATATAAATAATGTGTATGAGGGAAAAGAAGCTGTTTAAGTACCCACTTTATTTCTGATCAAAATAACAGGCGAAATCATTTATCTTGTCACCTTTAGCTTTGAATCAAGTTTGAGCAAGTTAAATGCAAACTGATAAGACTTCAGTGCAACAGGTGTGCAATTAAAGCAGAACAAAGAAGGATTTATTAGATTCAGAATGTCAGTTGGGAGTTCTAATTGCCTCTGCAAGTTAGGGGAAAGTTCATTCTGAATGTTTTACTTTCTCTTCCAGGAACCATAATTATGTCAGAAGAATTGCAAGATGCTTTAGATAATATGTATGATGCTAGAATTCCAAAACTATGGTTTAGGATTTCCTGGGAGTCGGCTACTTTAGGATTTTGGTTTACTGAGCTTCTTGAAAGAAACCAGCAGTTCAGCAGTTGGCTGCGGGATGGCCGACCAAACCAGTTCTGGATAACAGGATTCTTTAATCCACAGGTAAGATTGCCAGATCAATCTTTCTAACTAGCTTCTATGTAGCAGTTAAATTAAACCCTGAGAGAATTTAAAGCTGGCTCAGTCGTTACTATTTGAAGTATAATCTAAATTCCATTCTTAGCATAAATGCAGGATAAATTAATATCAACATCTACTAAAAATTTTTGCTAGACCAAAATGATTTTACTGAAATAATGGAATTCATCTGGTTGCTTTAATTATAGCATGGAAATTGAGTACGTACATCTTTTCACATTTCAGTGTTATCATCCTTTCCCCCCTCCTCTGTTACAGTAATCTGGTTTTCATTCATTGCATGAAAATTCCTTTGAGTACAAAAAAGATAAGTTTTAGAACTTTGACATAGGAAGAAGAGATTTGGGCTTGGCTCTCCATCCTTGCAAATCAGTTTCTTGAAATGGAAGGTTTGTTATTTATATCACCCCAGAATTGTGCCAGACTTGATCTGCAGAGGCATAGAAAAAAACCTAGCCTATTGCCTGCACCATCTGAAATAAAAGCCTGGCACAAAATGAAAGACAAAAAAGGGAACAGCTGACAACAGAGTTAAAAGAGGTAAAGTATACATACCTAAATGATGTGTAGTGTCTTTATACAGCTGTACACATTCATTAAAGCTTTTCATGATTCAAAGATGTTTGTGGGAAGTGAGAGTTGTGGAAGTGAGTCATTGTGCGAGCATCCAGCCAACAGGTTCCTGTGAAGCCTTAGCAAAAGCTATTTTAAAGATCTATTTTAATCTCAGTACTTGTTAGCAATGCAGAAGCTAGCTGAAACAGCTGCCTAGAATAGAGAAAGCAGCATTGGCAAATATTCTCTGGGACTACTGCTGGGAAATATCCATCTATCATCTCTCCTGTCTGTGTCAGCTGTCTGCCGATAACACTTTATAGCATGGAAGTGTTCTCACAGAATCCCTGAGCAAAGGGTTCCCAAGTAAAAGCATGACGGAGAGGAGTAGGAGTTTTAATAAAATGCTTATGCTTCCATACTTGGTTTGTTAACAACATTGATAGTAGCACTCTAAAATGTTCCTAACTAACCTTTGCAATGATCAGGCTGCATGCAGCCTTCACGGGCTTTTGGTTTTGTTGGTGTTTGCTTTTGCATTACAGATGAGCAGGAGCTGATACAGACTTTGTACTGACCATTTTAGCTAGCTTTTTGTGCTTTGGTGTTTTGTCAGTTCTGAAATTTTGCCAGCCCAAATCGGGTATCCTACTTTCTTTTGGATGTATAGATCTGGATTTCTCAAAAAAGCTGACAAATAATCAGAGTAAAATATCCCCTAATGAGTTGTGATTTCATATAGACTACAGTGAGAAAGCCTCTAGAAATGCAGAAATTGAACACTTCATAGCACGTAGGTCTAAAAATCCCTAAATACATGGTGTGCAGACAAAAAAATTCCCAGACTGAGATATGCTTACCTGAGTTAAAAATGTATTTGTGAAGACAATCACAAGCTTAAGAATCAGATGGTTATTGTTGTAGTCTCCATTTTCTGTAACATGGGTTGTGGAAGTGGCTCGTTCTACAAGAAAGTCACCTGAACAAAGACTATTGTTTTGTTAATACTCACATCGCTGTGTTTAAAATTGGTATTTCTTATGTTGAGAATATTTATCTTCTCAAGCAAGTTGAGGTGATGAATTATTACTGCTGCGGTTCTAATGGCTTGTTTGTAATGCCTGAGAAACTGTCATCAGGAAAAATCCTTTTATTTGTGAGATGAAATGCAGCTCCTAAGTAATTTGTAATTTGCCTACTTGCATAGATCTGAATGTTTGCTTTATAGTCAATGGATAAATGCCATGGATAACACAAGCCAATAAAGTAGATTTACAGCCCTGGGAGAATGAGGCATTCTGGCAATAAAAAATAATATAGGACCTGACTCTGCCTTCTCTTGGACTGTTTATACACCAGGATAAATTCAGTAATTTCACAGAAGTTAATCTTTATTTATAGTGATACAAATGAGGGCAGGCTCAGGCTTCTGTGTAAAAGAACTCCAATTCCCTCTGTGTGTCTGTATTGGGCCAAGACCGCTGGGGTGAACAAAACAAGAAGTGAATTTTCTTCCCTCCTGGAAGTTAATCTGATGTTACTGGACTTTTTTGTCAAAAAAAAAAAAAATAATAATAATAAAAAGAAGCAGCACTATGCATATCCCATTTTTACCTCCCAATTTCCATATTGCAGCTAATACTGTTTTATTATTTCCTTGTTTGCATCACTGCATCCAGTTGCTGTCACTTCCACTGTATATGGATTTTAAGACCTGTGGGGCAGAACTGTCTTCATGGTTGCATAGTACTTAGCATAATGAACCCTCAGCCTATTTCTAAGACCCTTAGATGCCAAAGCAATGTGAATACTAATAAGGATATGAAGTACAATGTCTCTATTCCTCAGTGCCCACTTAATACTAGTAAACTTAAACAGGAGAGGTTTAGATTGGAGATAAGGAAGAAATTCTTTCCTGTTACGGTGGTGAGGCACTGGAATGGGTTGCCCAGGGAGGTTGTGAATGCTCCATCCCTGGCTGTGCTCAAGGCCAGGTTGGACGAAGCCTTGCATGGCATGGTTTAGTGTGAGGTGTCCCTGCTTATGGCAGGGGGGTTGGAACTAGATGATCTTAAGGTCCTTTCCAACCCTAACTGTTCTATGATTCTATGATTCTGTTCCTGTCAGGGGTTCTGGGGAGAGATAAGCCCTCAGCCATTCAGTGGCACCTTAAGTCGCTTAATTTTTTTCTTGCTGTTTATTGTTCCATTCACCTGCTCTGGGATACACAGCTTGGCCTTCAACTCACAGCTGTAGTCTTTAAGCACTGCCTAGGATTCATTCAAATGAGCAAAGCAGTGTTACAAGTCCCACTGCAGACAGCATATAGGTCCTGCCATTTCTGTCAGAATAGTCTGCAATCTTAGTCTTATTCCTGAAGACAACTCACAGCTTTGAGCTTACTTTTATTCCAATGTGTCCACAGTGCCTTTGAACTGATTCCCTTAATACAGTCATTGCTCTGCCCTGTTCTCTTAAGGCTCTTCCTTCTTGAATATTTCACTTTATCTGGGATCCAGTAGCCCTCTGGAGCCTTCTGGCAGTGAGCAGTGTGTATTTTAAACTAGTTCTAGCATGTTCCTACAAATTAAAATTCCACAAATTAGCTACAAGGATTCTGCTTTCATTTAATGACATTTCTGATAGAAG
Source organism: Agapornis roseicollis (assembly GCA_002631895.1). Taxonomy (NCBI): domain Eukaryota; kingdom Metazoa; phylum Chordata; class Aves; order Psittaciformes; family Psittacidae; genus Agapornis; species Agapornis roseicollis. Next base: position 184,727 of record NDXB01006411.1, on the reverse strand, counting down.
AACTTTAATCCTGTCTCCCTTAGCTATGTGCTTGAGTTCCCAACTATTTCAAATGCAATTACAATTATCTCTGCTATCACAAAGCCTCTTTAAAATACTTGTCCTGGGGTCTCTGGAATGATATTAATGAGAAGCAACCAATGTCAGTTAACTGAAACATCTGAATTCATAAATGTCATCTCATGTTCTCATAACTTAAGGGTATAGCTACAAAGTGCTTAGCACATTGTCATGGTTTATGTCCAGTCAGTAACTCAGAACCACATAGTCGCTCTCTCGCTCTGCCCCCTTCCTCCTCCCTGCTCCCAGAGGGATGGGGAGGAGAATCAAAAGAATTTAACTCCCATGGGCTGAGATAAGAACAGTCCAGTAACTAAGGTATAACACAAACCACTGCTGCTACCACCAATAATAATAGTGATAAGGAAAATAACAAGGGAAGAGAATACAATCACTCAGCCCCCGCCAACCGATACCCAGCCTGACCAAGCAGTGATCTAGCCCTTCCAGGTAACTGCCTCCAGTTCTACATCCTGGGCATGACGTGCTGTGGTATGGAATACCTCTTTGGCTAGTTTGGGTCAGGTGTCCTGTCTCTTCTTCCTCCCAGCTTTGCCTCCTCCCTGGCAGAGCATGAGACTAAGAAACTCCTTGATCAGACTAAACGTTACTGAGTGGCGACTACAAACATCGGTGTTATCAGCGCTGTTCCCAAGCTGAAAGTCAAAAACACAGCACTGCACCAACTACTGAGAAGGAGAACCTCTGAACCTGCTGAACCCAGGACACATGTGTAACAAGAGCTCCAGTTCCATCAGCCAGAGGCTGGCCTCTGCGTTCAGTAGACTAGTGTACTAATGTTTCTCTGTCTGACTTCTTTCCATTCCCTTGGCCCTAACAGTAGCTCAACCACGCATCCTGCATGGTGAATACTGAAGAAAAATAAAAAGCTTGTTCGATTTCCTTATTGCTCCTGATTTCTTACTAGCTGTACAGTTTGCTCTTTAATACCCACCTTTGTGTATTCCCCATGTGGCTCTGTATTCCCTCATCTCTGTCTGCAGATACCTTCTTTTTCTGCTCTGAAATCTGTCCCAAAACTTCTTCTTTCCTAGTTGTTCTTCTCAACAAGTCCCTCTTGATCTTTCACCTTCAATTTTAGTGTTTCATTCATTCATCTCCTGGCTATCGAATGGTTTTTCATAAGGTGAGATAAGGTATACACCTACAGCATGTACCCTGGAAGTGTAAAACAGTTTGTTCTCTTGTCTTTTAGGACTAAGGTACTTCTTATGTGATGCAGTATATGTGCATGTGAATAGTTATATGAGAGAAGGTAACTAGCGTCTTTAGCCTGGCTTCTCTTGTGGTAGCTTGTAACTGTATCATGAGACTATAGTTCTTTGGAACAGAGAAATAGTTTCATTCTGTGATGAAGTGCTGTGAGTTTTTCTTGCTGCTGTCTACAATAGTATGTTATTGTTGTATATTACGGCTTTGCACTAAGCAAACTGATGGAGGCATTTCACTATTTAATTGCATAATTCCAGTTTGTACTTTGTGTTCTGTAAAATGCTTCAATATTTGTTGACTGAAAAGCATTTTTACAATGTGGGTCTAAGAAAAGGTGGGTAATATAGCACACAAAATACCTGTTTTATTTGTGGCTTAGCAATTATCTGCATTTGAAACTTCACAAAGCACATTAATTGGGCAGCCTTGTAAACCTCCCTCTTTCTGGCTGGTTGTACATAGGCATATGAAGTGAGGTGAGTTATACATGAAGCTTCCAAAATGTTAAATAAACCAACATGGTGGTTTCTTAGTGCTAACACATGCACATGCACATGCACACCAAGAATAATGGGACTGGGAAAGTGTAGGAAAGCACTGAATTTACACTACTGAATTTAGTTTTACATGTACATGAGATACTGTGGCTTGAGGTTTTATACTGCTTATGTCACTTATATAGGAAAAAAGGTTGGAAATGGGCAAATTGAAGGTTGTTTTAAACCCTTAATGTTATGTTCAATCTCCTTAGGGATTCCTAACTGCTATGAGGCAAGAGACAACTCGCATGAATTTAGCAAAAGGCTGGACACTCGACAATGTTGTTTTACACAATGAAGTGACCAAGATGATGAAAGAAGATGTTGTTGGCCCTCCTCCTGCTGACATTGGTGGGGTTTATATATACGGCCTTTTCCTCGAAGGGGCAGGCTGGGACCGCAAAAACAGTAAGCTGGTGGAGTCAGCACCAAAGGTAAGCATGAAGTGAACATGACAAACTGTGACATAATGTGGTGTGCTCAGAGAATACCAGGAGGCATTTTGAGTGCCTGCAGCAGTGGTTTCACAACAGGTTTCAAGAGGGTAGAACACTAGCAGGGGTGGGAAGAGAACATTGTTTACCCACCAGAACCAAATAAAGAAAACTGTCAGAAAATTAATTTAGGTTGCAGCACTACAGCAAACAGATGCTGGGATTCTTGGCTTCAGGGACCTTAGAAGCACAACTGTGTTTGAGTAAAATAGTGCATCCCCCAGTCAGCCTTCTTTTAACTGACCAAGTGGGACCCTACCACAGTTTGCAAAGCGCAGGACTAGGTGTGAGGACAGCTGCTGTGGAGGTCACTGTTTGGATGACTAGAAACCCCTGATGTTTGTTTTTGAATAGGAGGAAGAGTATTAGTTCTGGGCTTACCCTCAGTTATCCATGCATGAAGTTGTATTTTCCTGATGTGACTAAGCAGATTTAAAATCTAGCTATGGAGTAGTGATTAGATTCTGTAGTCACCATCCAGGAAAAGCTGCCAAATCAATGATAACTGCCCTGGAATTGGAGTTGAGGTATTTACTCTTTGTAGGTAAAACACTTCTGCGTCTGGCTGATAACAAACTTCTCTAAACCAGACCTTGCCAGCTGTAGCTTCTGTTGCCTGTTTTGCCAAAATACACATTCAAACATGGAGTTTATACAGGTACTCTGGAGTGTTCACTGGACTTCCATGTTGCTTTTGGGTTTGAGTCTTTCTTTCCCCTCAGCCAATGAATGCTTTCTATTGCTGTTAGACCTGAGGGGATCTAGTCTGGAATAATACCCAAGAGGCACTTTGGAACTTTGACTGTCCACTCCCATCAGTGCAGAGGTAACAAGGAGGCTTACTGAAGGCAGCATGGTGTTTGTAGCTTCAGTGCTGCCATTCATAGAACAAAAGGTGGGTTAAAAATAGGGAACTCAGCCAAAGGGGCGAGGGATGGGAAAAAAAGACAACGGTCTTTCTTTTTTTCTCCTATAACCCCACTGTCATTTTTCCATTTACTTCCATGGTCCGCAGTTTTCCAGCCTTCTGCTGCTTTCTCTTCCTTTCAGGCTTCCAGAGGTCTGTTGTCCCTGAGCTGCCCACTGGCTTTATGTTGGGGTTGATATGGAAGTGAGCATGGGACACATGTTCTTGCATGTACCTCTGCTGAGGTGCTGGTGCTTTTGCTGAAGGCTACCACTGAATCTAGTTCTAGTGTTTGGAGTTCAGACACCCTATCCTGCTTCTCTAATGCTGAGCCCTGTGTCTCTTTTAACATTCTCAGGTGCTGTTCACAAGTTTTCCTGTAGTACATGTGTATGCTGTTAGCACAACAGAACTACCTGATCCAAAGAAGCAACAAGGAAGTGTGTACTCCTGCCCTGTCTACAAAAAGCCTCGGAGAACAGATCTGACATACATTTTCTCTTTGAATCTGAAAACAGTGCAGAATCCTGATCACTGGACTTTACGGGGGGTTGCACTACTGTGCAGCTCAAAATAAGACCAGAGCTATTAAAAAAGAACCACCTAAGAAGATTAATCTGCAGCCAGTAGGACTTTAGTTGTTATTGTCAAAGTGGTGGTTACCTTCTCACGGGGGTATGGGAATTAGCAAGTGATTGTGCTAATTGCTCATAGATCAGTTTACTCTGCTCACAGCAAAAATGCTAAGCGTATTTATCCTGGAAATACCGGAGGGAAAACAACTGCAGGTGTAAAATTTGGCAACTGTTACGAAGCAAGTGAGAATAATAATCAACCAGCTTGATCATAATGGAATAGCTAGGAAGAAAGCGCTTATGATACTGACAACTGCTTCAACATTTATGGTGGTTCTTTTGTAGGTTTTGTCTTTTCTTCTTCATACAGGACTTCTCCGTAATATAATTCTTAAAATCCAACTTTGTAGTTGAAAACTTTTCATCCATAGCATTATTAAAGCAGTAATGGCAAGTGAGTTAAACATGTGGTAAAGCTTTCTGTTTATCTGCAAATACTCCAGTGCACAGTTCCTTGGATTTTACATTTGTAAAATTTCTGGGTGGTTTTACAAATGGATGCTACCATTTCCTTGAACAGACACTTGTTTGTGGGATCATAGAAATTGTGCAAACAGGCGAGTTCATCTTCGCACAAGTAGTAGCCTTTGCAGGTGTTGACTCATTTCTAAACATAAAGCCCATTAAGTAAGATGTGCACCTCTCCAGTATTAGCCAGAAAAAAGTTTGGCACTCTCAGAGCAAACACATATGAACACCAGTTTGGCTCTATCAGTATTTGCTCCATTGGCGTTAGTGCCCAAATCCTGCAGTCTCAAACCTTGTAACTGCTTTCTAGTCTGTGTTTTGCACCAGTTTAGGTAAAAAAAAAAAAACAA